>JAZKJV010006107.1:0-279335 GCA_037367405.1 Ottelia alismoides
TTTCGGCAGCCTTACTTGACCGATTTCGAGTTTGTCTCTCTCCATCGGAGTAGGACAGTACTTCAGTTTGCTGATAGATCTATTAAGAGGCCGAAGGGGTTGTTGAGAGATGTGGTCGTCACCATTCAGGGTCTGAAATTCCTGATGGACTTTGTTGTATTGGACATGGAGATCCCCGAGTCGGTGATAGACACCCCCATCATACTAGGACACCCATTCTTGGCCACAACCAAGGCGGTATCCGATCATGATAGTGGGAAGGTTTACTTTCACGTAGAGGGCGAAAGTATTCAAATAGAGATGATTGACGAGACTAGAGTGCGAGATTCAGCCTGCTCAGAGACGTTCAATGACACAGAGCAGATGTTAGAGGTTGAACGAAACGTTCACCAGGAGTGTGACATTGTAATGACCGATGATGAAGAAATTTGAGCAGATCCAATCCACGAGCCCTCGCCTTGCCAATAGATTCAGCGTACTTACAATTTATGGCAGTCAAGAGTTTGGAGAGCACACCCTTGGCAGAGGACACATTAGAGGCCTACAGTTACGGGCTGAGTAGTGAAGCAGATTTTTATTCGTGTTCTTTTTATTCAGATCCCTCAGATTCAAACATTGACTAGGATGACTTTGATGAGCATTTGCCACGTCTGATTCCTTCTGAGCCGACAGTAGGACGAAGTGTGGGCCAACACAATTTACAGATATTCCAGCAGGGTTCCCTTCGTCAGATTTTCATGTACAGCGAGAGTTCTCTCATGTAGACCTGGTAGCCTTCACTCAAACATATCAAAAGCCATATTTGTCAACTCCCAGTTGCCCGAATTGAAGCCCTTACCACAGTCGCTGAAGTATATATTCCTTGCGAGTGAGCCAGATATGCATCCAATCATTATCTTAGCATATTTGACTAGAGAACAAGAATCTCGTTTGATGGAGGTTCTTGAAAGAAACCGCAAGGCGATATGATGAAGTATAGCTGATCTCCAGGGTATTAGTCCGGCTCTGTGCTCCCACCATATCTACCTCGAAGAGGACGCCAAGCCCTTGCGTGAGTTCCAGTGATGGCTGAACCCGGACCTTCGAGATGTGGTCATGAAAGAAATATCATAATGGTGGAACGTCGATTTTATCTACCCCATTTCCGACTCCAAGTGAGTTAGTCCATTACATGTGGTGCCCAAGAAGACGGGTATCACTACAGTTATGAGTGAGTCTGGAGAGGAGATAGCTACTCGGGTACCCACTTCTAGGAGGGTATGTGTGGACTATAGACGATTGAATCAGGTCACCAAGAAGGATCATTTCACACTGCCATTTATTGATCAGATTATCGAGAGGCTAGCTGGGAAGAGTCACTATTGTTTTCTTGACGGGTACTCCGGCTATAATCAATTGGCCATTGCGCCGAGGACCAGGACAAAACGACATTCACCTGTCCGTTTGGGACATATGCTTTTAGACAGATGCCTTTTGGTTTGTGTAACGCCCCGCCGACATTCCAAAGGTGCATGTTGTCCATCTTCTCGGACCTGGTGGGTGGCTGTTTAGAGATCTTCATGGATGATTTCTCGGTCTATGGCGATGATTTTGATGCTTGTCTTGATTGCCTAAAACGTGTACTTCAACATTGCATAGAGGTCAATCTTGTCTTATCTTGGGAGAAGAATTACTTCATGGTGACTTAAGGGATGGTCCTTGGCCATGTCATCTCCAACAGGGGAATGAAGGTTGATCCGACAAAGGTGGATATCATCACAAAGCTCAATCCACCGTCCAATCTGTGACAATTGTGGTCTTTTCTTGGGCATGTCGGTTTCTACCGACGGTTCATTAAGGAATTCGGTCGTATTGCCCGACCGCTCACTGATTTGTTGACAAAAGACACTGAGTTCATCGTAGATGATAAGTTTCTTGCGTCCTTCAAGACTCTCAAGAATCTAGTCGTTGAAGCTCCTATTCTTCAGCCACCCGATTGGTCTCTCCCATTTGAGATCATGACGGATGCTTCTGATTTTGTCGTAGGGGTTGTGCTTGGACAGAGGAGGGATGGATTTCCATATGCCATCTCCACTACGCTAGCCGGACTTTGGATGCCGCTCAACGAAATTACACTGTGACTGAGAAGGAGATGCTAGCCGTAATCTTTGCTTTGGATAAATACAGATCATATATTCTGGGATCAAAAGTGACTATCATTACATACCACACCGTCATCCGATACCTCATGGCAAAGAAGGATGCCAAAGCTCGACTTACCAGATGGATCCTTCTGCTCCAGGAGTTTGATATTGAGATTAAGGATAAACCTGGAGTTAAGAATGTGGTGGCGGATCACCTCTCTCGATTAGAGAACCTTGAGGAATCTAAGCCCATTGCACCTATTACAAAGACATTTCTAGATGAGATGATCCTTGCCATCGCCTCGCTTCCATGGTATGCCGACATTGTAAACTATCTTGTCGCCAAGATGGTTACACAAGGTTGGCCCAGGCAGCGACTTGAGACCTTTCTTGCGAAGGCCAAGTCATACCATTGGGAGGATCCCATCCTTTATCATGAAGGAGGGGATAGTATCTGGAGGAGGTGTATTCCTCAAGAAAAGCAGCATAGCGTCCTCACCTACTGCCACAAGCTTGAGGTAGTAGGACATCATTCTGGGAGACGGACAACCGCATAAGGTGCTCCAATCCGGCCTTTGGTGGCCTACTCTCTTCAAGGATTCCGACGAATTCGTGAAGAGGTGTTCTGACTGTCAGAAGATGGGTACTTGCGGACAGAGAAATATGATGCCCATACAACCCATTCACCTTTGTGAGGTTTTTGATGCATGGGGCATTGATTTCATGGGCCCATTTCCTAGGAGTCAGGGATTTGAGTGTATTCTGCTTGCTGTAGATTATGTGAGTCGTTGGGTTGAGGCCATCCCCGCCCGAACCGTAAATGCTAAGATTGTGTGTCGATTTTTGAGGAAAAATATCGTTTCACGGTTCGGGGTACTTAGAGTTCTGATTTCAGACGGGGGGACTCACTTTATCAACGACAAGGTAAGGGCCCTTGCGGATAAGTTCAGTATTGACCATCGTGTTGCCACTCCATATCACCCTTAGTCCAATGGTCTTGCTGAAGTATCGAACAGGGAGATCAAGAACATAAGGTAGTCTTCCCAGACCGAAAGGACTGGACACAACTTTTGGACTCGGTCTTGTGGGCCTATCGGACTTCCTTCAAGACACATTAGGGGCATCTCCCTTTCGCCTCATCTATGGCAAGCCATGCCACTTGCCCGTGGAAATCATGCACAAGTCACTATGGGCGATTAAAGAGTTATTAGTGGATCCCGAGAGTATAGGAGAACAGAGGAAATCAGAGTTGGCAGCCCTGGAGGAACTGAGAGACACAACCTTTTCGAGTAGCCTATAGTACAAGGAAAAAGTGAAGATATGGCACGATTCTCATATTAGCCATAAACAGTTTGATCCAGATCACGTGTATGGTTGTTTGATTCTAGGCTAAAATTATTTCCATGGAAATTACAGAGTAAATGGAAAGGGTCCATATGTGGTCAGAAAGGTACACGACAATGGCAGTATTGATATATCTGAGTTGTCATCTTCCTCTACCTTTCGAGTTAACGGTCAGCGCCTGAAAATATATCTAGATCATGATCCGTCGACCATTGATGTTGCCCCTATTCATCTGGTATGAGACGCACTCTTTGACTCACATCATATGCATCTCATACATGGTTATCACTTCCATCTCCCACTGTATAGATCCATATGTCCATATCATTCATTCATTCTTTATGTTTGCCACCCCGTCGTCATCTTATGATTTTGCTATACTTAGGATACACCTTGTCCTAAGTATAAGGGGGTTCACACACTGAGTTGTTCTATTCTATGATCCCCTCTTCTGTCTCTTCTTCTTGTCTATACTCAGGGTATTTTACCCTAAGTATAGGAGGAGACAGACTGAGCTGTGATATGTTTTTTCTCTTGTCTTGTTTTCTTGTTTTCTTCTTTTCCTTATCTTCTTCTCTATTCCTTCGACAGGTGTCGCCCTTTTGCCAGTCTTCTATACTTAGGATATAGGGTGGTGTGCACCTTCGATCTATTCATTCCCATCCTCGACCCTCCCAGCTTTGTGTAAAGTCTGTTATACTTAGGATTATTTGATCCTAAGTATAGTGGGGACGATCGACTTTTCATTAGTTTATTCATTCATTTCCTTATTCGTTTATTCTTTAGACTTGTATATACTCAGTACGAGTTATGCCTTCATTTTTCCTCTCTGATCTATGAGGACATAACTCAAGCTAAGTATGGGGGTCGCATATACTGTGTATATACTTTAGCCATAAACTCATACTTTCGTATTTTTATTAATAATAATGGCTAATTATACTATTAAAATTCATTAAAACCTTAATAAAAAATATTGATTATTCATCAAAATCTTTTTGTACTTACTGATTAATAAATCAGGTGAAAATATTTTTTGCAAAATGTTTAAAAATAGCTTGAAAATCCTTTTGAAAAATCTTTTGAAAATTATTTGGAAAATGTTTTGTTACATGTTTTCAACCTTTGTAAAATATTTGGTTTTGTAAAATTTACTTTCTTTGTGTGAAATAAAAATATTTGAAAAATATTTTGCAAATGGTTTGAAAAATGGTTGCAAAAATATTTGAAAAATCTATATATACTGTTTGGAAAACCTTTTCAAAATGATTTCAAATGTGTGTACATGTTTGAAAAATATGTTTGTAAAAATTATTTTGGACTATAGTTTTCAAGATTGCTTGAAAACCGTTTCAAATAAGTTTGAGGAACATATATATCTCACCTAAAATTCTTTATCATATATACCTATAAAATTGACCACTTACCCCTTGTAAATTCTTAAAATCTACTTCTTGTAAATATAGGATGCAATCCCTGTGTAAATATTTGTACCTAGTTTTTGGCCAAAAATCTTTTTGTTTTCAAAAATCCCAAAAACAATTGCAAAATTAAAATATCAAAAATATTTGAAATTTTTTTGAAAACCCCCAAAAAAATACATATGCATCATCCTTTTCAAAAATCCATAAAAAGTTCAAAATATTTGAAAAATTGCATCACAAAAATATTTTCTGCATAGCATTTGCATAGCATTCGCATTTTTTGGATTGAGTTTAATGGTTGAACAAGTCTAAGTAAAATCCGAAGATTGGATCTTGGTTGGACCTTAAAATCTACCTAATAACAGGAACCTTATAGGAGGCGGAATTGAGGTACTTCAGGTCTAGTTGACTTAATTCTTTGAGGATCGTGAGACTTGGTTCAATGGATTCTTGACTGCCTAAGTAGAGTATTTTGGAGCACACACATGATTCTTGTTGATAATGACCTAACTTGGACACCTGCGCCTTTAACTTAGCTCAACTCAGTCGGAGTGGTGAGAGGGTTGGATTTGCCGGTATGAGACGCACACAGGTGAAAACACTTGTCCTCCTGTAGGGAGGGAAGTGCGCCCCAACCCCATCCGACGATGATGAGTTTTGAAGACAGGAGAGTGTGGGTTGCAATAAAGCTTCAAAATAGGGATAGTCTACTGGCTCAAGAGGAAAAACTGCATATGTAAATGCTGTTGTATATAGTATTTCAAAAAAAAGCAAAATGCAAAAACTCCAAAAATGGATAGGCTTGTACAAAAATAAAAATACCTACCGGAGTGTATATATTTGTATAGTCAAAAAGCAAGCTTGAGCTTCAAAGTCAAATCATGTGAGTATGCAGCTGGATGACTTGACTACACTGGTCTTGCATCCCGGGATAGGTAGCTACACTGGCTACCGTCCATTCTTCTCTTCTCCCCTCCTATTGAGATGGTTGTCACTTGAACTTAGAAGGGAATATCCCGCTCCTCGAGGAATGAGTTATTGGATTGGGGAATCATTGGGTTGTCATATTGGAGAAGCCGGTCTCTTTGTCATTTCAGTTGGGGAGAGCCACCATTACTTACACTGTACGAGTCAGATTCATAGTCATAAGGGTTTGCGTATGAGTTGAAATATTTCTGACCTGGCTATTGAGGAGATTTGAGCAGAGTTTTGGGATTCTCGAAGGCTGTTGGATTTTACATCATGTTCTCGTTAAGGTCCTGTCCGCACTAAAATTCCAAAGGTCTGACTTAAGCTCCAAACTTTGATTTTATGAAAACAAGTTTGATAATTAAATTTAATTCAATTTTCTTCCTTTTCTTTTCTTTGTTTTTCTTTTCTACACTTATCGCATAAGTGTTTGCTAGGAACTAGCAAAGACAAGTATAGGGGGATGATGATCCTCCATTTCATCATCTTTACTCTATCATTTTGGCCTCAAAAACCCTAGTAAATACATGTAAATACCCTTAATTCATGCATTTTAGCATTCATGCATGTGTGTGTAAATATTTCATAAAATACCGTTTTATATGATGAAATTATAAAATAAAGAAAAGAAAAGAAAAAGAATAAAATATTGTAGATATTTTATGACCCGAAACTCCGAGACCTAGGCATCTAGATGAATAAGTCGACAAGGAATAAAGTAGGGGGAGATAATGGCCAAAATACAATAAAAATCCCTTTTATTCAATTCATTCTTTATTCATTTTGGGACCTATTTTTAGTTCCAATTTTTACACTTCAAATAAAGAAACTTTGATATGAAAGTTGTCGATAATTAAATATAGAAAAATTCAAAATTGATTTCACACAAAAACAATATACAAATAAAAAGTTATGATCTGAATAAGATTCCAAAATCCCAACTTCCCGGACCTGTATTTGTCAAATAAAAACTCGAAACATATCAAATCACCTTTAATTATAAATAATTTTTAATAGGCTATTTAATAAAGGTGGTTTTATATTTTTCGGAGTTACGGTTTGAAAGTTGAGTTTTGGACCCCTTTTGTATACTTGTAGTGATTAAAATATTCATTTTATTTATAATTTATTATTTTTATAATTTTGTACTTTTATAATTTTGTAAATATTATTTATAATATGGTATATTAAAACAGGAATAATAACACAAAGAAAACACAAAAATAAAATACATGTATACAATACATAGATGAAATACCTATGCTTATACCCATATAAATAATACATCTATTTATTTAATTATATAAAATACATCAGAAAAATAAAATAAAAATATACTTAAGTTTGTAAAAATAAGTTATAAATTTATAAAATGATAAACAAAAATAATAAAATCAAACATACAAAATAAAAATAAAATATTGAAAAATAGATGAATATACCTATATAGCCCTTAAAAGGGAACTTGTAATTTTATATATCGAAAAAATAAATAAAAATCATAATAAAATAATTTATAAAATAATAAACATTTTTATTTAAAAACTAAATTTAATAAAATCAATTATCATTTTTAAATGATTTTTGAAATCTTTTTTCAGAGGTTTTTCTGGTTGTCCACGTAGACAAACCAGGAGGGTTCGAGAGTTGACCGCGGGTTAACTCTCTGACCCGCCTCTGTTTCCCTCTTGGCACCTCAATTTTTTCCCGATTCTCGTATTTTTTGAGCCTTCATCTTTCACCATTTTGTAATGAGGTATTTGACTTTTCTTCCTCGTTATGTGAGGATTCACATCCAAACGTAACATCGAGCTTCGGATCGTTGAGGCTCCTGATCCGCTCGATCTTCCCAACCGCTCGTCAACCCATTCAAATACCACCTCTTCCTCTCCTTGAAAATTTGAACCCCATTTGACGTAGCAACGGTCTGCCTCTCTTGCTCTGGAGTGTCTCCAGTGACAGGGGAGTCTTGACCCACTGTTGGCGAGCCTCGGCGACGTCTCTGGTGGTCTCCACCACCTCCACCGGCTACTCGTGTCGAGGTCCTTCCTCCTGGCTTTTTCAGCCCATCGAGGTGATATTCTTGCTTCTCCGTGCACTTATTCTGCTTAGCATACTTTCCTGGATGAAGTTACACTGCTCTCTTTGACGTTTCATCGCGTGAATCGGTCCTACATTCCCTTATCGGATCTCGCCTCCGGCAAACACCCACCATGCTCCTCCCTGTTGTTACGCTGCACCATTCCACCTCCATTCGCATCCTCCTCGCCTTCTACATATCTGTGCACCTCTCATTCACCTCGACTCCTCCAGGAGTCGAGATTCTTTCTCTCCCTCCATCGCCAACTGCCGGAGAGCTCCGCCCCGCACCATCCTTCACACCATTCACTAATTAAAGCCGCCAACACCCTTGTCTTGTATTCTTGGAGCTCACTGCAGGTACTGGAGGCCCAAGGAATCCCAAGAGGGGTCGATTTTGGAGAACTCCATGCACCTGGACTCCATCGTCTTCTCCGACCTTGCCACGGTGCACCGAGGCTCATCGTGCCATTTTGGCTCCATCGGCGAGTCGAGGACTCTTCCAGGAATCGTAGCAGCCCTGCTGCAGCGAAAGAGGAGGCCGGAGCAATGCCAGATCGCCGATTGAAGCTCGAGCTCGGCCGTGTTCTTCCCTGCTCTTACAGGGAGGCCTACAACCGTTGGATCGGGCCTTGGTCCCAAAATCTCCAGCCGTCGTCCGATCAAGAGAGCCAGCACCGTCAGATCTTCATCAATGTCTAATCACGGTTGTCGATCACGAAGGGGTATCGGCCATCGTGAGTGCGACACGTGTTTAAATGAGGGCGGTGCCACCGTTCGATCCGTGCCTTGGAGGGGTATTTTGCATTGACACACCTTCTCTTTTTGTATTTATTTATTAGAACTCAATCATTCCTCAGTCGTTGTTACATTTCGTAATATTTATAGCAAGTCCCTCCAATGTTTTGGTAATTACAGTTCTGACCCAGCCTTAGAGCACGTGTTTAGGCACGTGTTCCTTGGCGATTTTGCGAAGATACTAGTGCGACTTTGCATATTTATATTTGGTCCATTAACTTTTTAACTCAGTTTTATATCTTTGTGAAATTTACAGTGAGGCCCTTGCACTTTTATCTATTTACAAAAATACCCATGCCAATGTGTATTTTCTTTTTATTTTCTCTATTTATTTCACGCATCTATAAAATTCGAAAAATTGTCAAAAAATAGGCATAAGTTCGTGTCGTATTGTGCTTCCACGCCATATTTATATTTCATATTTTTGTTGCATTTTATTATTTATAAAAATTCGAAAACATACATTTTCTTCACTGTTTTCATTGGAACATACATAAAAATTATAAAACGTTTTTGAAAAATTCCAAAAAATATATTTTGTTTGTTTTTGCATCTTTTACATTCAAATCAAAAATCACTAAAATTATATAAAAGAAAACTCGCAAAAATATAAAAACTCTAAAAACCTTCATAACAATTTATAAAATCCATAAAAAAATCTAAAATTGTGTTTTCTATTTCTAAATTTTCTATATTTTATTATATGTAGTTTAAAATTAATTTGGATAATTTTTGACACTTTTTGATATTTTTCATCTCCTTTTTAATTTCAGCTATTCATTTTATTCATTGTTTTTAGTATTTTTTACTTTAAAAATACCAATAAATTGGCAAAAATACAAAAAAATTGCAAAAACATTAAAAAATATAAATAGCACAAAAAGATTTTATTTCCTGTATTTTGGATATTTTACGATTTTTATCTCTCTCTCATCTCTCTTGTACATATATATTTATATTCTTATTAAAAGAAAAAGAAAATAAAAAATATTAAATAAAAAATTAAATAAAAAAATATAAAATTAAAAGCCCACAAAAAATAGCATTTATAGACAAATACATCACAGTCATTCTTGAGCATTGATTTTACCCGATCTATCCTGCTTGTTCCCTATGTTCGACCTCTACATGCTTGCATACTCTACACTTTCATTGTAGAGTTATAATAAATGTTAACTCTACATCGTTTTTCATTGTTTGATCTCTGTTGTGGGTTAATTGTTGACTAAATCCGGATTTTTGAGCGATCAACGCATCGACTGTATTCCCACCTTGTGTGGAATACATGATCGTCTGATTTTAGGGTTTATTAGTGGGCTCGTCCAACACACGACCGAGCGGTGGAGCAGCGGTGCTCCAAGGCGATGTCGCTCGACAACAAGGCCGACAGAGGAGTTGAAGTGGGATAGCGGCGGAGTAAGTATTGCGTGGTTGGGCAGGTGCTTGGAACTGAGATGCTCTATCTTGAAGAGAAAGTAGGACATGGAAAGGGTGTTTGACGAGGACTTGATTTAGCCAAAATTCACGGGTCTTAAGTTTTACACAAGGCGGGAACTCAGTCGAAGTGTCGACCACGCAAAATCCCAACTAAAATCAACAATTAACCCAAAATATAGATCAAGCAATTAGAAATAAATGTGGAGTTAAAATTTATTTTTAACTCTGCATAAAAGATGTATAGCAAGCAAGTATGCAGAGAGTTCGAACACAGGGAGCAAACAGGGTAGGTCAAACAAGTGTGTATGTGTGTGTGAGAGAGAGAGAGTGTGTGTGTGTGAAGTGTTGTCTACACTATGCAAGGCAAATGTTTTTGTGGGTTTTTAATTTATATATATATTTTATTTTTAATTTTGTATTTTGATTTTTTACTGATTTTGTATTTTCTTTTTATATTTTATATTTTTATATTTTCGTTTTCGATATAGGGGAAAGAGAGGATAATGTGCTTATAAAAATATGCAAAAATACTCAAAACTTCAGAAATGAAATCTTTTTGGTGTTTTTATGATTTTTTTACTGTTTTTTTTTATTTTTGGGTATTTTTCAAAATATTTTTGGTATCTTAAATAGGCAAAACAAGGGAAAACAGTGAATAAACTTGCTGGCCAAAATTAAAATGAGGTTGAAAAATACTAAACAGTACTAAAATTCCTTAAATTAATTTTAAAATATAGACAATGAAACCAGGAAGGCACAACAACTGAGTTTGTATTTTTGTGATTTTTCTATGATTTTCTAGATTTTTATAAAGATTTTTAGGGTTTTCTAATTTTTAAGAATTTTCTTTTGCAATTTTTAGTGGTTTTTGGGATGACACTAGTAGATGGCAAAACACACAAAATATAATTTTTCTGGAATTTTTCAAAATGTTTTTATAATTTTTGTGGATTTTCTTATGCAAACAGTGAAACAAATGCATGTTTTTGATTTTTAATAAATATGAAAATGCAATAAAAATGCAATGCAAAAATATGGCGTGAAAGTGCAAGTAAACAGGAGCTTAACTTGAATTTTTGAGAATTTTTCGAATTAAAATGGTTCCTTAATTAAATAAGTCAAGCACACAAAAATGAAAGGCCTGGCAGGGGTATATATGCAAATACACAAAAGTCCAGGGGCATACAAGCAATTTTCCACAAAACCTAACACTTGATATTCAAATTTATGGACTGAATACAAATAAGCAGACCCGCAAGGGTATCAGCGCAAAGTGTCCACCAGGGCGCGTGACTTGCACGCACCCGGCAGGGACCTAAGTGTGATATCAGAAACCTCTGGGGGCTAACTTGCAATTTTCACAAAAGTTTAACATTTAAACTACAACTCCTGGTACTGAAACGAAATAACTAAAGGGTCGAGGGTCTCCTTGCAAAATGCCCACACCTCACGTGAACAGGTCACGTGAGGTGACGTGGCAGAGGACCTATGTGTAATTGTGAGAAACTCAAGGGCCTAGTTATAAAATTTACAAAAGTTTTTAACTACTGATAAAAGTCTTAGGACTAGAACTGAATTACAAAAATGGCGAGGGTTTGAATGCAAAATACCCTTGCAGAGGCAATCGGACGGCTGAGGGGTCTTCACTTGACACGTGGCAACTCCTCCGCTCGCGATGACGGTTCGGCCTGGACGTCTGAGATTAGATCTCAGCTGAGATCCAACGGTGGCTGGCTCTGACGATCGGACGGTCCACGTTGAATCTGGGCGGCTTGCTTGATCGGACGGCGACAAGAACCGGAGGAAGAACGCGGAAGAAGGCCGGAGATGGCAAACTTCCGCGACCTCCCCCGCCCTCCTTCGTCGGCGTTCGGAGCTCAGAAGCGCCCAGATCTCTTCCTGCCGGTGTTCTCCATGTCTGGGAAGCTTCAAAATGGCCGGGAGGGGGCTGGCCTTCGCCTACGACGGCGGCGGAGCTCGGGACCTCCAGGTTCCTCCGGCGAGCCCTAAAATTGCTCCCAGGTGTCATTCTTATGTGCTAACCTGCAGAAAAAGATGATAGAGTCCAGGGCAAAGTGCCTGGACTCCGTGGAGGATGGAAACGAGGCGCGAAATGATGCGGTGATGCTTGGCCGGAGGTGCGCTCCGGCGAGATGAAGGGATCGATGGAATAAATCGATGGAACGGAGCGATTTGGGAAGCGAACGATGCCTACAATTACAGGAAGTGAAAAGGGGAAAGAAAAAAAAAGAAGGAAGTGGATACCTCAAGGGGGTAGGACCCGAGGTTGAAACCTCAACGGCGAGGCTCGCCGGAGGTGAGGAACACGCCCAGATCGGTTGCCGCTCCACCGCCTTGAAGCTAGGAACCTGGAGCTGTCACCTCCAGGTAGCTCGCGCGACTAAGGGAGAAAGGATCTGTGTGAATCGCGGTTCAGAATTCAAATGAAGTCATGGGCTCCTTTTTATGGAGTTGACTCACAGGTGGGTCAAATCAAAGCACGGCGGCCGATTGAGCGATGCACGCCCCGAGGTAAACCTTGGGCGTGTATCACCACTTATCGAGGACGAGATCTTGTGAAGATTGCAACACGAAAGGAGCATAAGGGTGGTCTCCAAAATTCGGGAGAAACGAGGAAGAAACTCAACTGTCAGAGCCACAGGGGGCGGGTCATAGAGTTAACCCGCCAGTCAAATCTCAGACCCTCCTGGTTGGTCCACGTGGACCAACCAGGAAAAACCCTGGGAAAAAGCTTTGCAAAATTATTTAAAAATAGAAAATGGCTTATTTAAATTATGGTTATTAAATAAAAAATATTTATTATTTTATGTAGTATTTTATTATGATTTTAAATTAATTTTATGAGGTATATTTTTATAAGTTTACTTTTACACCCCTTATAGGTATAATACCTATATATTTAAGTATTTTATTTTTATTTTGATATTTTTAATTCTATTATTTTTATTTAGTATTTTATAAAATCATAAAATATTTTTGTACACACAAATATATTTTTATTTTATTTTATTGGTGTGTTTTGTATATTTAATAAAATATAAGTAGGTATTGTATAGGTATGTATATAGGTATAATACCTGTGTATTTTATATAGATATTTTTATTTTGTATTTGATTTAGGCTTTTATTCTAATTTTAATATACATAATTATTATAAGTAATATTTACAAGATCATAAAAATATAAAAATACAAAAATAATGAATAAAGAATAAATTGAATATTTTAATCTGTACAAGTATACAATAGGGGTCCAAAACTCAACTTTCAAACCGTAGCTCCGCCAAATGCGAAACTACTGCCATTAAATAGCTTATTTTCTTCTATATACAATTAAAGGTGAGTTTGATGATTTCGAGTTTTCAGTTGTGAGATACGGGTCTGTTTGGATTCTGGATTTTTATTCAGACCATAACTTTTTATCTGTGTATTATTTTTGAGTGAAATCAATTTTGTATTTTTCTTTATAAAATTATCTACAACTTTTATGTACAAAGTTTATTTATTTGAGGTATAAAAAGTGGAACAAAAAATAGGTCCCAAAATGAATAAAGAATGGATTAAAAATAAAGGGAATTTTGTTGTATTCTGACCCTTATCTCCCCTACTTTATTCCTTGTCGACCTATTCATCATGATGCCCAGGTCTCGGAGTTTTGGGTCATAAAATATTTCCAATATTTTATTCTTTTTCTTTTCTTTTATTTATTCTATAATTTTGGCTTTAATTACCTTATTTTATACACTATTTGATGCGCATGCATGAATGCTAAGATGATGGATTTAATGCTATTTACACGCATTTGCTAGGGTTTTTGATGCCAAAATGATAGAATAAAGATGATGAAATGTGGCTTCATCATCCCCCTATACTTTACCTTTGCTAGTCCCTATCAAACACTTATGCAATAAGTGCAGAAAGAAAAAGAAAGAAAAGAAAAAGAAGAAGGTGGATTAAATTCGATTATCAAACTTGTCTTCATAAAATCAAAGTTTGGAGCTTAAGTCGGACCTTTGGAATTTTAGTGCGGGCGGAGCCTTAATGAGAGCCAGATTTGAAATCCAACAGTCCTTTAGAAATCCCAAAACTCTGTTCAAGTCTCCTCAATAGTCAGGTCAGAAATACTTCAACTCATACGCAAACCCTTATGACTATGAATCTGACTCGTACAGTGTAAGTGATGGTGGGTCTCCCCAACTGCAATGACAAAGAGACTGATTTCTCCAATATGGCAACCCAATGATTCCCCAATCCAACAATTGATCCCTCAAGGAGCAGGGTATTCCCTTCTAAGTTCAAGTGGCAACTAGCTCAAGAGGAGGGGGCGGAGAGAAGAATGGATGGTAGCCAGTGTAGCTACCTATCCTAGGATGCAAGACTAGTGTAGTCAAGTCATCCAGCTGCAGGCTCACATGATTCGACTTTGAAGCTCAAGCTTGCTTATTTGACTTTACAACATATGTACACTCCGGCAGGCATTTTTATTTTTGTACAGGCCTGTCCACTTTTTTGGAGATTTTGCTTTTGAATTTTTTTAATACTATATACAGTAGCATTTACATAGGGATTTTTTCCTCTTGAGCCAGTACACTATCCCTCTTTTGAAGCTTTATTGCAACCCACGATCTCCTATCCTCGAAACTCATCATTACTGGACGGGTTGGGGCGCACTTCCCTCCCTAGAGGAGGACAAATGTGTCCACCAGTGTGCATCTCATACCGGTAAATCCAACCCCCTCACCACTCCAACTGAGTTGAGCCATGTGAAAGGTGCAGGTGTCCAAGTTAGGTCATTATCAATAAGAGTCGTGTGTGTGCTCCGAAATACTCTACTTAGGCAATCAAGAATCCATTGAACCAAGTCTCGTGATCCTCAAAGAATTAAGTCAACTATACCTGAAGTACCTCAATCCCAGTTCCTATAAGGTTCTTGTTACTTAGGTAGATTTTAGGTCCAACCAAGCTCCAATCTTCAGATTTTACTAAGACTCGTTCAACTATCAAACTCAATCCGAAAAATGCTCATGTTATGCAATGCTATGCAGAAAATATTTTTGTGGTGCAATTTTTCAAAAATTTTGAACTTTTTATGGGTTTTTGAAAAGATGATGCATATGCATTTTTTAGATTTTTGAAAAGTTTTTTTAAATTTTTTTGGATTTTAATTTTGCAAATGTTTTTGGGATTTTTAAAAACAAAAGATTTTGGCTAAAAACTAGGTACACATATTTACACGGGAGTGCTTCTTATATCTACAAGAAGTGGATTTTAAGAATTTACAGGGTAAGTGCTCAATTTTATAAGTATCTATAGATTTTTTTTGGTGTGATGTATATATTCCTCAAACTTATTTGACACAGGTTTTTCAAATAATTTTGAGAACTGTAGTCCAAAATAATTTTTACAAACAATTTTTACGAACATGTACACACATTTGAAAATCATTTTGCAAAGGTTTTCAAACAGTATAGATAGATTTTTCAAAATATTTCTGCAACTATTTTTCAAACCATTTGCAAATCATTTTTCAAACATTTTATTTTACACAAAGAAAATAAATTTTGCAAACCACACATTTTTACACATGTTGAAAACATGTAACAAAACGTTTTCAAAATAGTTTTCAATAAATGTTCACAAAGATTTACAAACTATTTTTTCAAACATTTTGCAAAAAAAAACATTTTCACCTGATTTATTAATCAGTAATTACAAAAAGAATTTGAGGAACAAAATACCTTTTTATTAAGGTTTTGAATGAATTTTAAAGAATAATTAGCCATATTATTAAGAAATTACGAAAGTACGAGTTATGGCTAAAGTATATACGTGGTATATACGGCCCCCCTATACTTAGCTTGAGCTATGTCCTCATAGATCGGAGAGAAAAGAGAAGACATAACTCGTACTAAGTATAGACAAGTCTAAAGAATAAATGAATGAATCAACGAATGAGAAGTTGACCGTCCCCCCTATACTTAGGATCAACTAATCCTAAGTATAGCAGACTGTACACAATACAGGGAGGTTCAAGGGTGGGAATGAACAGATCGTACTCAGATTGTCTCCCATATACTTAGGGTAAAATATACCTAAGTATAGACAAGAAGAAGAGACAATGGAGAGGATCAAAAAATAGAGAAACTCGGGGTGCACACCCCCCTATACTTAGTACAAAGTATGTCCAAAGTATGGAAAACTGTCTACAAGGGTGGCACCTTTTTGATAGATAAAGAAAATAAAAGAGGAAAAGAAGAAAAGAAGAAAGGAGATTAACAGATGAAAGCATGATATAGACAGATGATCTGTACAGCGGAAGGTGGAAGTGATCACCATGTATGAGATGCGAATGATATGAGTCAAAGGACACATCTCATACCAGAAGAATGGGGGCAACGTCAATGGTCGGCGGATCATGATCTAGATATAGTTTCAGGCGTTGACCATTGACACTGAAGGTAGAAGAAGATGACGGTTCGGATATGTCGATGCTGCCATTGTCATGTACCTTCCTAACCACATACGGACCTTTCCACTTGCTCTGTAGTTTCCCTGGGAATAATTTCAGCCTGGAATCAAACAACCATACTCTCTGATCTGGCTCAAACTGTTTATGGCTGATATGGGAATCGTGTCATGTTTTCACTTTCTCTTTGTACTGTAGGCTGTTGGAAAAGGTTGTATCTCTCAGTTCTTCCAATGCTGCCAATTCTGCTCTTCTCTGTTCTCCTATGCTCTCGGGATCTAACAGTAACTCAGTGACTGCCCAAAAGGATTTGTGCTTGATTTCCACTGGCAAATGGCACGGCTGCCATAGACGAGACGAAAGGGAGATGTCCCCAATGGATTTTTGAAAGAAGTCCGATAGGCCCACAAGACCGAGTCCAAAAGCTGTGACCAATCCTTTCGGTCTGGGCGGACAACTTTTTGCAAGATTGTTTTTATCTCCTTGGTCGATACTTCGGCAAGACCATTAGTCTGAGGGTGATACGGTGTCGCGATGATCAATGCCGAACTCGTCTGTAAGGGCCCTAACCTTGTCATTGATGAAATGAGACCCCCCCCCCCGTCTGAAATCAAGACTCTAGGTACCCCGAACCGTGAAATGATATTTTTCCTCAAAAATTTGCATACGGTTTTAGCATCTACGGCTCGGGCAGGGATGGCCTCAACCCATCGACTGACATAATCTACAGCAAGCAAAATGTGCTCGAATCCCTGACTCTTAGGAAACGAGCCCATGAAATCAATCCCCCATGCATCAAAAACCTCACAAAAGTGAATGGGTTGCATGGGCATCATGTCTCTCTGTCCGCAGGTTCCCATTTTCTGACAGTCAGTACATCTCTTCACGAACTCATCAGAATCCTTGAAGAGAGTAGGCCACCATAGGCCGGATTGAAGCACCTTCTGTGCTGTCCTTTTTCCAAAATGATGTCCTCCTGCCTCAAGCTTGTGGCAGTATGTGAGGACGCTATGATGCTCTTCTTGAGGAATGCACCTCCTCCAGATGGTGTCCCCTCCTTCATGATAAAGGACGGGATCCTCCCAATGGTAAAATTTGGCCTTCGCTAGGAAGGTCTCGAGTTTCTGCCTGGGCCAACCTTGTGGAACCGTCTTGGCGACAAGATAGTTCACAATGTCGGCGTACCATGGAAGCAAGGTGATAGCCAAGATCGCCTCATCTGGAAATGTCTCTGTGATAGGTACGCTGGGCTCAGATTCCTCAAGATTCTCCAATCTGGAGAGATGATCCGCCACCACATTTTTGACTCCAGGCTTATCCTTAATCTCAATGTCAAACTCGTGGAGTAGAAGGATCCACCTGGTGAGACGTGCTTTGGCATCCTTCTTGGCCATTAAGTACCTGATGGCGGTGTGATCGGTGTAAATTGTTACTCTAGATCCGAGAATATAAGATCGATACTTATCCAGAGCAAAGACTACGACCAGCATCTCTTTCTCAGTCACAGTGTAATTCCGCTGAGCGGCGTCCAAAGTCCGGCTGGCGTAGTGGATGGCAAATGGTAAACCATCCCTCCTCTGTCCAAGCACAGCCCCAACGGCCAAATCGGAAGCATCCGTCATTATCTCGAATGGGAGAGACCAATCGGGTGGCTGAAGGACAGGAGCTGAAACAACCATACCTTTGAGAGTCTCAAAAGACGCAAGACACTTATCATTGACAATGAACTCGGTGTCTTTTGTCATCAAATCGGTAAGCGGTCGGGCAATCCGACTGAAGTCCTGAATGAACCGTCGGTAGAAACCGACATGCCCCAAGAAAGACTGCAACTGACGCAAATTGGACGGTGGATTGAGTTTTCTAATGATATCCACCTTGGCCGGATTAACCTCCATGCCCATGTTGGAGACGATATGACCAAGGACCATCCCTTGAGTCACCATGAAGTGACTCTTCTCCCAAGACAAGACAAGATTGACCTCTATGCAGCGCTAAAGCACATGGTCTAGGCAGTCAAGACAAGCATCGAACTCGTCGCCGTACACCGAGAAGTCATCCATGAAGATCTCTAAACAGTCACCCACCATGTCTGAGAAAATGGACAACATGCACCTTTGGAATATCGCTGGAGCGTTACATAGGCCAAAGGGCATCCGTCTGAAAGCATAAGTCCCAAACGGACAGGTGAATGTCGTTTTCTCCTGGTCTTCGGGCGTAATGGCCACTTGATTATATCCGGAGTACCTGTCAAGAAAGCAGTAATGACTCTTCCCAGCTAGTCGCTCGATAATCTGATCAATGAAGGGCAGTGGGAAATGATCCTTCTTGGTGGCCTCATTCAATCGTCTGTAGTCCACACAGACCCTCCAAGAAGTGGGTACTCGGGTAGCGATCTCCTCTCCAGACTCATTCACCACTGTAGTGATGCCCGTCTTCTTGGGCACCACATGTAACGGACTAACCCATTTAGAGTCGGAGATGGGGTAGATAAAATCGGCGCTCCACCACTTCAAAATTTCTTTCATGACTACGTCTCGAAGATTCGGATTCAGCCGTCGTTGGAACTCACGCGACAGCCTAGCGTTATCCTCAAGATAGATGTGGTGGGAGCACAGAGCCGGACTAATCCCCTGGAGATCGGCTATACTCCAACCGATTGCCTTGCAGTTTCTTTCAAGAACCTCCATCAGACGAGATTCTTGTTCTCCAGTCAAACCTGTTGAGATAATCACTGGATGCATATCTGGCTCACCCACAAGGAACCTATACTTCAGCGACTACGGCAGAGGTTTTAGTTCTGGACAACTGGGAGGTGGCAGATCTGGCTTCTGATATGTCTGTGTGAAGGCGACCAGGTCTGCGTGGGAGAACTCTCGCTCTGCATGAATCTCTGACGAAGGGCGGCCTGTTGAATCATCAATGAACTGCACTAGCTCGCACTCTGTCATGGCTGTTGGCTCAGAAGGAATCAGACAAGGCAAATAGTCATCAAAATCATCCCAATCAATGTCTGAATCCGAGGGATCAGAAGAAGATGAAGAAGAGTGAAAATCATCAGCACCATTCATCCCAACACTGTCAGCCTCAAGTGTATCCTCGTCCAGGGGTGTGCTCTCCAGGCTCTCGACTGCCATAAGCTTTAGATATAATGAATCTGTAGGCAAGGCGAGGGTCGGTGCTACAGGATCTGTCCAGTTAGATTCATCATCTATCATCACAAAATCACACTCCTGGTGGATGTCTAGCTCTTCCTCTGTCATCTGCGCTGCTTTGCTGGACTGCTCCGAGCATTCTAGTTCTCTGGCTCTTGTTTCTTCGATCGTCTCTATTTGTATGGTTTCGCCCTCTATGCGAAAATACACCTTCCCACTATCATGATCGGTCACTGCCTTGGCTGTGGCCAAGAATGGACGTCCGAGTATGATGGGGGTATCGGTTACCGACTTAGGGATCTCCATGTCCAACATAACGAAGTCCACGGGGAATTTCAGGCCCTGAATGGTAACGACCACGTCTTTCAATAACCCCTTCGGTCTCTTAGTCCACCTATCAGCAAACTAAAGGACTGTCCTGCTCCTAAGAAGAGGACCAAACTCGAATTGGTCGAGTAAGGCTGCCGGAAGAAGGTTAATTGAAGAGCCGCTGTCTAACAGAGTACGATCAAACTGCTGCTCTTGAATCTCGCATTTGCATAGGGAGCTCTTGCGTCTGGTCGTTTGGCTGGCAGTTTGTTCTGAATAGTGCAGCAAGTGGAATGAGTGAGAACATGGATTTGATCTCTGTGGTTCCTCCTCTTTCTGTAGACGGTAGTCTTCTCTTTCAAGTTCTTTTTGAAGAGGGGAATGTGCTCGAGTACTTCTTGTAGAGTCAGCTGAATATGGAATATGTCTATCATCTGATTCCTGAACTCTACCTGCTGATCTTTTTTAGGATTTTCTCTTTTATTCCCTTTCGCCCGGCGGAGTGCCTCAGGGAAGGGGATTGTGGGGGCCTCCTCAGATGGAGGACTAGGAATAGGTCCCTGTGCCTGTGGAGGATTAGGGTCCACACAATCATCATCATTCAACACATATGGATCCGTAATTTGAACAGAAACCTTTCCTTTATTCATGTTTTTGTTTTTCTTTTTGTTACCACAGTCCATAGATACAAAAAGGGGTAACATCACAGAGGGAGGCTCAACAAAAGTAGATGTGGTGGCCTCAGTACCACCACTGGCACCTGTCTTCGCGGCATCAGCACCGCGCTCTGACTCAGCATCCAAAATGGTGGCATCAGCACCACCGTCTGCATCTGGTATCACGACAACTTCAGTACCGTCATCGGGATCTCCATCGTTGGTGGCCTCAGCACCACCGTCTTCAACATCATCATTAGCGGCATCAGCACCGCTACTCTGCTCCTCTGGCGCTCCTGATCCAGCATGTGCGTGTCGCTCAGAAGAGGCGCCGCCGGCTAGCATCCTACCACTCCTAGTAGTCACAAAATCAACATCATACAAAGAGAGAGATATGTCACTCAAATAGTCACTAGGAGAGGTATCCTCTGTAAACTCTACCTGCTCAGACTTTCTTTTCAGATTGTTCGGGTTAGGTTCAATCTGAGCGGGTATGGCGGCCTTGCCTTTGATGATCTCCCTCATCTCCTGTCGGAATTCATCCATTTCTTTCCTGAAGGATGCTCGTTGTTCCGAGAGCAAGCAGGCAAGATCATCGAGAGATGGGTTCTCAAAAGCGGGGGCTTGAGAACCGGATGGGTTTCCCTGCTGGGAATGAGGTTGTTGCTGCTGCAGATATGGGTAGTTCTGGGTAGGCTGGGAATAAGACTGTTGAGGCTGCTGATATGGGTAGTTCTGGGTAGGCTAGGAATAAGACTGCTGAGCCTGCTGACGCTGCCTCCACTGTTGTCCCTGATAGGTGGGACGAGGACCCTGCTGATAATGTTGCTGGGCGTACTGGGGCTGCTGCTGCTGATGTGGTTGCTGGCTGCTCTGCTGTCCTTGAGCTGGATTCTGCTGCTGAGATGAGGAGCCACCGTTGCCCCAACGGAATCCGCGGTGATCACGGCGAATCCCGGGCTGAGGGTACCGGTCGTACCAAATCCCATTGACTTCCATCAATGGTTCCTGCTCGAAGGAAGGTGGTGGCAGAACTGCCAATGGCTGATCCAGCTGATACACCACCATCTGAGTGTCCTGAGATGGTGGCTGCCATGGGTAGTACGGTAGCTGCGGCATCGGCTCTGCCTGGATGTGGTTGACTTGACAGTGTGAGGCAGAGGGTTGGATGGAGCTGCTACTGCTCGGATCGGCCCGTGACCTGGGAGGTTGTTGAGTGTGTGCATGTACCTCCTGAATGCAGAGAATTTGAGTCTTCAGGTCACTCATGGTTTTAGTGAGAAGGTCCATCTGGGCTAGACCTTGGTTTTGCTTCTTCTCAAGGATTTCCATGCAGTCCAACTTTTCACTGATGATTCCCATGTCGGCTGTGGCTGATTCGGCTTGGGTTGCGGCTACCGACTGAGTGTCGGGACCAGCATCGACGCGGGTGATCCTCTGAAATGATCCTCCTCCTTGGGGTGGCTTTTGTTGCGTGTAGACTCTGGCTTGGGTCATCACAGTTGAATTCTCTGCCATGCCTTCATAGATGGCCCAGACGCCGTCTTCACCCTTAGAAAAGTACGATCCAACACAAGAAGCGTTGGTAAGCCCCTGCAGCTCCGGTGTCAGCCCACAAAAGAAGCTCTGAACTAGATTGGGCTTGGAGATATCGTGATGTGGACACCGGTCGATGAGCTCTCTGAATCGATCCCAGGCTTCATGGAATTGTTCATTCGGGATCATGATAAAGTTGTTGATCATGTCTCTAGTTGCATTTGTCCGACCGAGAGGGTAGTACTTCTTCAGATACGCGGTCCGGAGATCTGCCCACGTATCGACGAATCGCCCTAAGTGCTTGATCCAATATGCGGCTCTATCAACCAAGGAGAAAGGGAAGGCGATCATCTTGATAGTGTCCTCGGTTATCAGCCTATCATGGATTGTGCTGCAGATCATTTCAAATTCTTGGAGGTGGAGGTGTGTCTCTTCGGTCGGCAACCCATGGAATTTGGGTAGAAGCTGAATGGAATGGGGTCGAAGCTCGAAATCTCCATGGATAGGTGGAAGTCTGATCCATCGGTGAGTGAGGGAAGCTGTTGGATTATGCAATTCTCGCATGATGGTCTGCGGCGGCCTCTCAGCATCAGGATCACCTCCTCCTGCATCAAGTCCATCTCCTTCTCCACCGCCACCGCCCCCAGGTCGGTTTTCTCTCATCTGTGCTATCTCTCGCATGAGATCACCCATGAAGGTTCCCTGATCGCGGATCTGCCTCTGCATTATTTTCAGGGATGCTAGCAAGGAATTGTTGATGGCGTCTCGATCAATGAAGAGTGGCGAGTGCTCATGATGATCAGGATGCTCTCCTCTGTCACCCATGTCTGGGTTCTCTGAAAAGGCAAAAGAACCCATCTCAGGTGCCGTCAAATGCTCTGAGCTCTGCGATGCACTATATTCTGAAACTCTTGGACTGATGGAAGAGGAATGAGAAAGGTGGTCGAGGGGGAACAGGGTGGATGTGAACTCAGGCTCGGAGAGCGGACTCTCCGAGGTTGTCCTAGATGAATAAGGAGGAGTGCTAGATAGCGGTGCCGACAAGGTCGGCCTAAGAGACCTCCGTCCCATCATCTTGATTATTGGGAAGAGCAAGGTGAATGCAGAAGAAGAAGGAAGAAAGGAACAAAATTGCGCGCAATTGTGCTGTGTTTTTTATCTTGACCTAAAATAAACTAGCAATCAAACACAAATCGAGGTGAGTTCACCAACTCAACACATGAAGCCGTGAAGGTTCGGCTTTTATCTTGTCAGTTTTAATCTTGAATTCAGGAATTTATCTTATCACGAGTCCTTAGAGCGCTACGCCTAAAGGAGAGAGAGTACTGTCGGAAGAGTATCCCGTACTTGTCCTCCTCCTGTGTAACCTGTACCTTGCGCTTTTTTGAGGTCCTTGTAACCCTTCCTGGATCCCTACTCAGCCAAAGAAATAGAGAAAGGAAGACAATAGGCGAAACCGATAATTCGGAACTCGCTCGCAATGGAATCACCCGTGAGCGTGTAAGAACCTACTCGGACGCGAGACGATGAGACAGACACCCCCGTGAAGGTGTAGCCTAGACTCGATACTTCGGACAAGGTCGATGCTCTACACAATAGAGAGTCACCAATGTTGACCAAGTCCTACTCGTCCACGTACGATAGAAGCGCCAATACTTCGGAAATCCAGGCGATACACAAGGCAGCCACAAGCTGGGTTTTTGGCTCTAATCCTTACGAAGCACTCAACTCACTTGGAAGGAGACCTTCCCATGCAACCTGAAAACAAGTGAGGATGTTACTCTCCCCAAACAATGAATCCAATTACAAGTTTTATTTAGGTCAAAGTTTTCTTAGCAGTCCCTTTTTTAATTTTTTTTGGTGTTATCGCTTCTTTTGAGTAGATTCAAACAAGCGCCTAACGATTTTTGTATTTTCTTGATCCAACTTTGTCCAAAAACAGAGGGAGAATAGAGTCGGAAAAGCCGTGCAAGTCGACACAAAGATGACCTTTGTGCCTAAATGATGGATGCAAAGTAAGAAGACTTACAGCGAATCCCAGCTCTCTCCATGCGGGATGCAAAGCAGAAATTTGTAAGCCTAAACTACATGCCGGTATGCAATGCAAAAATCATCCTAAGATAGGCAACTGCTAGCGTGAAGAACCATAAGTTAATCACCAATCCTCGATCCTAAGAGTCCGGTCTAGACCCCCCCTCCTCTTCTCGACACATCGAGTTCAGGAGTAGCGCTTGATGGGGAGGGCTCGCGACGTGGCGGATCTAAGAAGATGAGTTAATTGTTTAATTAAACTAAGTCCAAATTCGAGCTATAGGTGCATGCAATGGTTATCAGTGTGTTTGGACCTAATCTAATCGAACAAGCAGGCCTAGAACTAAGGGCTCAATCCACAAAAGAAGTGAAAAATGAAAACAAAACCGGAAAATGACTGTCGAAAAACGCGATGAAAACCGCGGTGAGCCCCCGGGTGAACAAACACCCGGAAGTTAGGCCCGAAGTGTCTAAGTGTCCAAAACCTGTATTATTATAAATTAATAGTCACTCTCTCTCATAAAATAAAATGCAAGCTAACTACTACTCTCTCTCCTCTTGCTCTCTCCTGCCGGCTTGGCTTAAGAAAAGTTGGATCCGCTTCCCAAGGTTGCTTCGGATCCCCTAGGTGATCCGCCTTGCTCCACGGTCCCTCGCAAGAAGACAAGAAAAAGAAGATCAGAAAGCTCAACAGTATATATCACAAGCAAGAGAGATAAAAGAGCAAGCAATAATGAAGACAACAAACACAATCAGACAAAAATATGAACTACTCGCTGTTGCTCCCTGGCAACGGTGCCATTTGATAAACACGAAATTCAGAGCGGTCGTATTGACTCACAAGGCGAGTCAACAGTCGGTGCCTTGACCACTACAGAATCCCGTATTTAATCAACAATTAACCCACAATATAGATCAAGCAATCAGAAATAAATGTGGAGTTAAAATTTATTTTTAACTCTGCACAAAAGATTTATAGCAAGCAAGTATGCAGAGTGTTCGAACACAGGGAGCAAACAGGGTAGGTCAAACAAGTGTGTGTGTGTGTGAGAGAGAGAGAGAGAGTGTGTGAAGTGTTGTCTACACTATGCAAGGCAAATGTTTTTGCGGGTTTTTAATTTTTATATATTTTTTATTTTTAATTTTTAATTTTGTATTTTGATTTTCTTTTTACTGATTTTGTATTTTCTTTTTATATTTTATATTTTTATATTTTCTTTTTCAATATAGGAATATATATACAATATATAGGAAAGAGAGGATAATGTGCTTATAAAAATATGCAAAAATACTCAAAACTTCAGAAACGAAATCTTTTTGGTGTTTTTATGATTTTTTTACTGTTTTTGTCATTTTTGGGTATTTTTCAAAATATTTTTGGTATCTTAAATAGGCAAAACAAGGGAAAACAGTGAATAAACTTGCTGGCCGAAATTAAAATGAGGTTGAAAAATACTAAACAGTACCAAAAATTCCTAAAATTAATTTTAAAATATAGACAATGAAACCAAGAAGACACGACAACTGAGTTTGTATTTTTGTGATTTTTCTATGATTTTCTAGATTTTTATAAAGATTTTTAGGGTTTTCTAATTTTTAAGAATTTTCTTTTGCAATTTTTAGTGGTTTTTGGGCTGACTGTAGTAGATGACAAAACACACAAACTGTAATTTTTCTGGAATTTTTCAAAATGTTTTTATAATTTTTATGGATTTTCTAATGCAAACAGTGAAATAAATGCATGTTTTTGATTTTTAATAAATACGAAAATGCAATAAAAATGCAATGCAAAAATATGGCGTGAAAGTGCAAGTAAACAGGACCTTAACTTGAATTTTTGAGAATTTTTAGAATTAAAATGGTTCCTTAATTAAATAAGTCAAGCACACAAAAATGAAAGACCTAGCAGGGGTATATATGCAAATACACAAAATTCCAGGGGCATACAAGCAATTTTCCACAAAACTTAACACTTGATATTCAAATTTATGGACTGAATACAGATAAGCAGACCCGCAGGGGTATCAACGCAAAGTGTCCACCAGGGCGCGTGACTTGCACGCGCTTGGCAGGGACCTAAGTGTGATATCAGAAACCTCTGGGGGCTAACTTGCAATTTTCACAAAAGTTTAACATTTAAACTACAACTCCTGGTACTGAAACGAAATAACTAAAGGGTCGAGGGCCTCCTTGCAAAATGCCCACACCTCACGTGAACAGGTCACGTGAGGTGACGTGGTAGAGGACCTGTGTAATTGTGAGAAACTCAAGGGCCTAGTTATAAAATTTACAAAAGTTTTTAACTACTGATAAAAGTCTTAGGACTAGAACTAAATTACAAAAATGGCAAGGGTTTGAACGCAAAATACCCTCGCAGAGGCAATCGAACGACTGAGGGGTCTTCACTTGACACGTGGCAACTCCTCCGCTCGCGATGACGGTTCGGCCTGGACGTCTGAGATTAGATCTCAGCTGAGATCCAACGGTGGTTGGCTCTGACGATCGGACGGTCCACGTTGAATCTGGGCAGCTTGCTTGATCGGACGGCAGCAAGGACCGGAGGAAGAACGCAGAAGAAGGCCGGCGACGGCGAACTTCCGCGACCTCACCCGCCATCCTTCATCGGCGTTCGGAGCTCAGAAGCGCCCAGATCTCTTCCTGTCGGTGTTCTCCATGTCTGGAAAGCTTCATAATGGCCGGGAGGGGGCTGGCCTTTGCCTACGACGACGACGGAGCTCGGGACCTCCAGGTTCCTTCGGCGAGCCCTAAAATTGCTCCCAGGTGTCGTTCTTATGTGCTAACCTGCAGAAAAAGATGATGGAGTCCAGGGCAAAGTGCCTGGACTCCGTGGAGGATGGAAACAAGGCGCGAAATGATGCGGTGATGCTCGACCGGAGGTGCGCTCCGGCGAGATGAAGGGATCGATGGAATAAATCGATGGAACGGAGCAATTTGGGATGTGAACGATGCCTACAATTAGAGGAAGTGAAAAGGGGCAAGAAAAAAAAGAAGGAAGTGGATACCTCAAGGGGGTAGGACCCGAGTTGAAACCTCAACGGCGAGGCTCACCGGAGGTGAGGAACACGCCCAGATCGGTTGTCGCTCCGCCGCCTTGAAGCTAGGAACCTGGAGCTATCACCTCCAGGTAGCTCGAGCGCGACTAAGGGAGGAAGGATCTGTGTGAATCGCGGTTCAGAATTCAAATGAAGTCATGGGCTCCTTTTTATGGATTTGACGCAAAGGTGGGTCAAATCGAGGCACAGTGGCCGATTGAGCGATGCACGCCCCGAGGTAAACCTTGGGCGTGTATCACCACTTATCGAGGACGAGATCTTGTGAAGATTGCAACACGAAAGGAGCATAAGGGTGGTCTCCAAAATTCGGGAGAAACGAGGAAGAAACTCAGCTGTCAGAGCCACAGGGGGCGGGTCAGAGAGTTGACCCGCCAGTCAACTCTCGGACCCTCCTGGTTGGTCCACGTGGACCAACCAGGAAAAACCTTGGGAAAAAGCTTTGCAAAATTATTTAAAAATAGAAAATGGCTGATTTAAATTATGGTTATTAAATAAAAAATATTTATTATTTTATGTAGTATTTTATTATGATTTTCAATTAATTTTATGAGGTATATTTTTATAAGTTTACTTTTACACCCCTTATAGGTATAATACCTATATATTTAAGTATTTTATTTTTATTTTGGTATTTTTAATTTTATTATTTTTATTTAGTATTTTCTAAAATCATAAAATACTTTTGTACACATAAATATATTTTTATTTTATTTTATTGGTGTGTTTTGTATATTTAATAAAATATAAGTAGGTATTGTATAGGTATGTATATAGGTATAATACATGTGTATTTTATATAGGTATTTTTATTTTGTATTTGATTTAGGGTTTTATTCTAATTTTAATATACATGATTATTATAAGTAATATTTACAAGATTATAAAAATATAAAAATACAAAAATAATGAATAAAGAATAAATTGAATATTTTAATCTGTACAAGTATACAATAGGGGTCCAAAACTCAACTTTCAAACCGTAGCTCTGCCAAATGCGAAACCACTGCCATTAAATAGCTTATTTTCTTCTATATACAATTAAAGGTGAGTTTGATGCATTTGGAGTCTTCAGTTGTGAGATACGGGTCTGGGAAGTTGGGATTCTTGATTTTTATTCAGACCATAACTTTTTATCTGTGTATTATTTTTGAGTGAAATAAATTTTGTATTTTTCTTTATAAAATTATCTACAACTTTTATGTACAAAGTTTCTTTATTTGAGGTATAAAAAGTGGAACCAAAAATAGGTCCCAAAATGAATAAAGAATGGATTAAAAACAAAGGGAATTTTATTATATTCTGGCCATTATCTCCCCCTACTTTATTCCTTGTCGACCTATTCATCATGATGCCTAGGTCTCGGGGTTTTGGGTCATAAAATATTTGCAATATTTTATTCTTTTTTTTCTTTTATTTATTCTAAAATTTTGGCTTTAATTACAGTATTTTATACACTATTTGATGCACATGCATGAATGCTAAGATGATGGATTTAATGCTATTTACACGCATTTGCTAGGGTTTTTGATGCCGAAATGATAGAATAAAGATGATGAAATGTGGCTTCCTTCTCGAGAATCAGGTCGAGGCGACTGGATATGCAAAGGTGAGTCGACGGGGCTGGAGATGAATGAACACCTGAATGCTAGAGCTTGGTCTTTACGTAATGATCGAGGGACAGAGCTCGGGCGGAGTACAAATGGCAAAAGTGGGAGGCATAATGGCAGTCCGGGTAGAAATGGTGATGAAGATCGAGTAGAGAGAATGAAGAAAGACATCTACGATTTGGAAACTGGGTAAATGGCTCAAAACATGGGAAACATGAGAAAGAAGGAGAGGGGGTTTGTCACCTGTAATTGGAGGAGTTGGAGTTCTTGACTCTGAGTTCTCACCTCAACCACGGGTAAAGCATGGCGAAGCTCTGACAGATCGTGTCTTTGAGGTTCACGGAGAGAGGAGGGTTGTCACCACCTCCTTCTTGAGCTCTATCTCTCGTGTAAATATGGCAGATGGCTGATCGGTTGCTCGTGGTCGGTGATGGGACTTAAATAGGAGATGCATCAGATGTTGCAGCGAGCGATTGGTATAAGGGGATAGGATCGTCGACCGTTGGAGGGGATAGGCGGAGATTTGACGAGTCATGAAACGAGGAGGTGGACGTAGCGAAGGTTGCGCGGGAGCAGGAACGTTGACTTGGAGAAGGGGCGGGAATTGAGGGAGGAAAAGAGAAGAGCAGTGGTCGTTCGATCGATCAAGATTGGACGGCCATGATTGCGCCACATGGCTTTTTTTATTTTATTTTTTAAATTTATAAAACGAAATAAAAATAAGGTAAAAAAAAGAGTGACACGTGGGGACTCCAGGAGCTGCCACATGTCACTCCCAGAAAATTCGCAAAATTAAATCCAAGCAAAAATATGAAAGAAATAACAAACGACCTCAGATCAAAATTTTTTCTTCATGAAATTTCTCATCTCGATGAGATCTACAACTTTAATGAAGGGACCAAGAGCAAAAGAGGTCATACGTACAAAATGATATTTTTAGGGTAGTCTAAGTATATAGAATACCTTGATTTTCGGGTTTTGTATTTTTTTGTGATTTTTAATTAAAAGAAAAATCGAGAAAAATAACGATAAAATCAAAGCTAAATTATTACAGATTAATCTATTTTATGGATTTTTAGTAAATAATAAAATAGGAGAATAAAATAAAGAAGAACATGGAAGATATTCGTACAGATTTACAAGGGACACTTGGACTCGATCGGCTTCTTTCATTTCAATCTCATTTTGGATTTGGATATGGAATTTAATAAAACTTACATCAAAGAGTATAATGAAAAAGAAATCAAATAAAAAAGGTTAATTATGTACATAAAATGTTAAGTCAAAAACTAAAACACAAAATGCGTAAAAGATACCCTAAACCCAACTTTCACATATAAGCTCCGATTTTTATGAAATTGGTCTTGTTTTAAAGGTCTTTGAATATGTATTACTATAAAAGTAAGCAGACCTATATCAAACACTGTATGAGGAAGATATGCACATTTTAGTCTATCTATTCTATAATTTGGGTTTTGTCTCATGGGCCAATTATTTGAGTTAATGATTTTTTTATTTTTCCTTTAATTTAGTTAGTAATATGTACACAATGGAGGTGGTTTGAGGTCAATTGGAGTTAGCATGAATTAAAAAATGCATGAAGTTAGGTGCAAATGAGAACATGATAATGAATGCAATTATGAGTGTTAAAATACATATATTAATTCTAAGTACATGAATGGTAAAAATGCAGAATAAATGATGAAATGCAGCTAATTACTCGGGAACAAAGCTCTATTTTCATTTTTAGTACGATGAATCACAGATTCATCAACCCCCTATGCTTAAACCTTGCTCGTCCCAGAGAAACTAAAATAAAATGCAAAAGTGAAATGATTTTGGATTCCATACCAAAGTCATGAACAAAAGGTGAAAATAGAGCTAGACTCGACCATTGGATTAATAGTGTGGTGAAACTTCTGTGAGAATCGGGGTTTTAAAATCAACAACCCTCGAGTTCTGCATATCATAGTCATAGTTTCGACTCAGAAGTCATCTTAGATCAATCCTTCTCCCAAAGCATATACCATGAACATTGAACAACTGTCTCATGTGTGTGAAAGGTTTTAGCTCTCCCATCAAGAATGCTGGAGTACCATGTAAATCTCCCTCCCAATAACTCGTCCTCGGGGAGTCAGGTATTTCCCTTTAAGGTCTATCGTGATGTGTTCACAATAAAAAAGGGGAGAAATGAGAAGAAGATGAAAAGAACTGGAGGGTGACCAGTGTAACCTCTCCTTGTGAAATCGGCCAGTTTAGCCAAGTCTCCACCAAGATATGTAGGTTTTGTTGAAGCTTGGACCTTTTTGATCAAGTATTTTATTTGGTAGTTTGGCTTCTTTTTGGTATGGATTTTTGGTAACTCTGCATGGATCTTTTGTGCCCCTACGGATATGGAATCTTTTTTTCCGTACATGTTTTGGGGTCTTAGAAAAGTTTGTGCCCAGTCGTCCATCCCTTTTCCGAAGCTTCATTTCAACATGTACTCCGATCTTTAGATGTCCACGCTACTAAAAAAGAGACCCACACAGTCTTCCAACATATCGTATGAGTTGAGCTAAGTGCATAGTACAAGAGAACATGTTAATTCCCTACTCAAAAGTTATACCAATAATTAGGTGATCATGTTAGATACTAAGAGTCAAAGGCTGCACATTGTCGTGTAGAACTCGAAGAATTAAATCAAAAGGCCTGAAGATTCTAAAATCCTCTTTCTCAGTGAAGTTCCTATGGAAATTTAGTAGATTAAGGCCAAGTCAAGACCACTTTCTACTTCTACTCATAACTCGGTTCAGAACGCAATAGCTTTTCACTATGTATATGCTAGATATGCAAATGAGATGCAAATGCATATGAGGTGCACGATGATTTTTTTGGGACTCTTTTTTCTTGATTCCTCGTGATTGATTATCATGTTTTTTTACTATTTGGATGACATTATCAAATTATTCTGTCAAAACCTCGGTTCTCTTATTGATCCAAGCTATGTCATCCAGTATCGTCTTGTGACTCAAAGATGGGTGATTATACTCGATATGTCACGACATTGGCATTTTCTCTTGAACCGTGATGTACTCAGTCTCTGTGATCAGGGTTTGGTCATGAGTCCTATTTCCTTGACTTTGGGTATTATCTGTGTGGTCAAAGGAAAAGTGATTATACTCGGGCAGTGAATCATCCTGAGTAGAGGATGGTTCAAACAATGAACTTTCATATGTAACCGAGAATTGTGTTCCTCTATCAAAGTAGGTTACGCCTATATTCATTCTTGAATCTGCTCACTCCATATAGTACGTGTTCGGCTCTGTGAGCAGCTTGTGTCTTGCAGTTTCAATCAAGGGTGAGTTGGTGGGTGAAGAGAATGGTGGCTGGGGAGAAACTACCTCAAAGAGAGGGTTCCTCTAAAAAGGAAGCGAAAAAGAAGATTGGAAATTTCTCATGTGAGCACGACCCATGGAGTATGGGTAGGAATGCCAAGATTTCGTAATCTGCAAATGGAATGGAAAAAATAGATTTACGAAGCCACGATCTGTTATGTAAGTGCACTGTCACACAATTCAATATACCAATGCAAACCCCGAATTCACCAGCTCAACGTTGTGAAGGCCGTGAAGGTTCGACCAAATTATCTTGTATATTTTAGTTGGCGAGAATTGCAAAATTAGAAAGAGTTAACGAGCTGTTAGGTGCATGTATTTCCCTACAGACTGTCTCGATTCTTACGACTAGTTGCACCCATTTTCATCAAGTATGGGAGTACGTACGGACCATATGAGTATGGTTCAACGTTACTTGAGGATGGAGCCTTACACGTTGTTCACTAAACCTCCCACTCTGCTAAGGAAATCTGGACCGCTTACCGGCTACCTGTAGATCCTCACTGAGAAGTGGCTAATCATTTTTGTAAAATCAATAGTCGATCTAAAAGTCCTGGCTTGGCTATATCTTAGTGTTCATCCATATCTAACTTGTAGTAAAATCAAACAATGACGGGGTTGCCCTCCCAAGATAATTTCAGTTTTAATGCATTTTTCTGGGTTCAAGTTGTATTAGCAGTCCCGGTTTTAAGCTTAATTTTCACTGAGTTTAGTCCACCACACAAAGCACGCCTAAGAGACAGTCCCAATTGCCTTTAATCTTAAGTGACAAAATCAAGGGAGAGATCGAGAAAAGTGAATGCACGATGAAATCAATGATGCATGCTCAGTTCATAAGACTTACAGTGATCCTCATTCTCTTCAGGAGGGATGCAATAGAGAATTGAAAATTTTATACTATATGAAATGCAAGCGATGAGACCACACATAATAGATAGTTCTACTTAGCAAGAAGAAGTGAATTGAATTTGACTGAGTGAAAACGTTCTAAGGTGCGTATAATTATAGTGGAAGTGTGGCCCTAATTTACGAAGGGCGCAGACAAGTTTAAAATTACACTACCGTGTGACTATCCTAATTTCGCCACTCAAGTCGGACCCCACCCTCACCTGAGGGTGAAACATGCCGACACACCACAGAAAATGTTCAGTCTCTTTTACACACGCGAGAAACCGATCGGGAATCGCTGGAAATGGGAAGCTAATTATAAATTAAAGAAAACACACACACACACACTCTCTCTCTCCAAAAATAATATCTTTGCGCGTTTGGTCACTTTGAGTTGTGTCGGCTTTCAAGAGAGTCGCTCCAAGTTCACCGGGTACCTTGCACAAAAAATATAGAAGATCGAATATTAGAGAGAGATTCACAGAAAAATATATATAAAATAAAATAAAATATATGTTGGAGAAAGAAAGAAAGAAAAAATGGAGAAATAATTATTTGAAAATCCGGGGGTCATACTTACTGGGAATGGAAAACCTAAAAATGTGATTTTCTGAAAACTACCTAGGTCGTGCCTCCTCGGCAATGGTGTCATTTGAAGAACCTCGAAATTACTCTTTTTAATTTAATCAAGTTAAAGATTAAAAGATGTTCGTTGGAGGCAAGAAATTAAGGGTTGATCAAAAATCACAACTTAATTAATGTGTCCACCTTGTGGTTTCTCGGTATAGAAATAGTTTTCATTGTTATACATCTATAAATTCACAGAAACTTGATTAATAAGTGGATCCTAAACGTTTCATGTCCTAAGAATTATTTATTTGGGTCTCATTAAACTTTCATATTTGAACTTGTGTGCCTAAGTAGGTTGCTTCACAACATTAATAAAATTCTTGAATATTAAATCCAATTGAACTCATGCACTTTACATTCAACCCAACCTAAATGAGGTGTGACAAAGACCTTCTCCATCTAAATTTGGTACATATATATGACTACTTCGTCATGCATGTAGATGGTCACGACATGGGACTGCAGAGACCAATACATCCTGAACCTTGTCAAAGAGTATGGACATATAAAAATGGGAGTCTTGAATTTAAAAAATCTATTTAAGAGGAATAGTCTATTGGCACATAGTCACAATTTTGATGGAAATAAATGATTCTATAATCATTGCACAACTTTTTCTCTCATCTACCTCTCGTTGCACAATATGCTGGTTTGTTTTACGTTTTACCCATTACCAAATGACATGAAAAAAATCTGGACATGCACTTAATGATGCATAAAAAAATAAAAAAAATCTTTTATGACTGCAAAAGGACTGCATCGACCAAACTTCAACCCATTTGTTTACCAAATCATTTAACTTGAAATACACTTCAATACCTCGTTGTAGACCCAAGAGGATTAGTAGATGAGCAAAGCAGTTTGAACACTGCTAATTAGTAAACCATCCATGACACTCATTACATCAACATAATAGCAATAAAATTTCCCTTAACTCAAAACAAGCAGAACATAACTATAACTACCAAATTACTGCTATAATGAAGTTAGAATGACATTAAGAAAGTTACAACTTACACATGATAAACTTAGAACTTCAACAACTTAACTTGAGTTACAGTTATAACTATTTGAACTAAGGTTCAAACTAAAACTATACTACTCAATAAAAACTCAGAAAATTAGAGATAGCGAAGTTCAGGTCAGATACAACTACATACACTATGTGAAATGCAGTTTTTCTCGATATTCAATCTTAACAAACACCGTGATTAATCAAAAATGGGGTGACATATTAACAAACGTCGTAAAAGTTTTAAAATTTTTGGCACTTTTAAATAAACATCGCCCATGATTCATATAGTGCGATGTTTGCGTTAGCAGCGTCGCCTATAATAAAGGTCATTATTTTCAGTAAATTATCCGGCATGCAAACCCGACATTTATATGATCGTCGGGTTTGTTCGGCACAAAAGATCCCACCGTTGGGGTAGGCCAAGGGTCAATAGTCCCTTCCTCTTAAGAATAAACCCCTAAACCCTTTGGTTTCCTTCTCCAAAATTTTCATTTCCCTTCCTCTTCAAAAGTCACTATAGGCTCCATTGTGGTGGATGCTTGCAACATAATGGTAGACAATGATGTCGCGATGAACGCCAACATCTCTAGGACGAATCTGATGGTAAGGAGGACACCGATTTGCTGCAACTGGTACGTTGCATTTGTGTCTGATGTATCTCCCTGTGCTGGGAAGGTAAGCATTCCCCTCTAAAAACCATAATCTTTTTCGAGTGGTGTCCTGTCGAGCATCAAAGAGATTTCATGTTGTCTAAGTAAAAGCATCACCATTCGCCATAACCTATAGGGTATATATCCCCTTCAAGTAGTGTGGTCGTTTTTTTTTGGCTTATGGTTGGAGATGTCCCTTTCAAGTTCAGTCTAACCTTCAAAAATGTGATGCTCGATATATATCCTTCGAGTGTTATGTTTATATTGTTCTTCCACTGAATTATTTGCTGATCACTAGACGATGATCTGAACTTTTATCATTCATATTACATGCATGCCTTGTACATTTATAATCATCAACAACTTCCAGAAGTTTTTTTTGTGTTACTCCATACTGACCCGTACTGGGTCTGAACATGCTATTTTTATTCTTTGCATAAAGATCAATCCATTTATTTATCACTAGCGTTAATAACTCTAAGAATATATCATTTTATTATTAGTACACGAATACTTATTTGTACAATGGATTATACATCACAGGCATTGCCACTCTGATTAGTCACCTCTTTGCTAGTATGTTGCATTAATCAAACAAAGATAATATGGAATTATATAGGTGTATAAACACACCGCATACTATAAACACACCACATGATTATTTTATCTTTTTTTACAAGTGTAATCTGATAGTGGTTAATCCCATATGGTTCTTCATTAGTACATGTAACCCGTTTTGTATCAAGACTGTTATTTAATCTGCAAACACATCTTGTATAAGGTTAATATAGGCCGTTATTTGATATCCCATCAATGGAGATCACATAGAGATAAAACAAACCTCATACACATGTTCACATTATCTACAAAACATTGACAAAAAAATCTCATCATTATCGACCCATTTGAATTAAATGGTTCAGTGAAACAACTAGTCTTTTATATTTGTTCTATGTTTGTCATAATAAGATTGATGCATCAACATCACCTTTTTTGTATTTGTTATAATATTATAAACTAAAACTATTTGTGCAAATGTAGTTATGTGATGCTGTTTAATTTTCATGCCTGGACCATTTTTGTTCGAAAAGAAAAGGAGGCGTTTAGAAGGTCCGAGTAGTCAACAAGTCAGAAATGCTACGGAAAAACTTCAACTTCAATCATAGCCAACACCTAAACAAGTTTCAGGGTGCCGAATTCCTAAAAGTACAACTCAGAGTATCCAAGATGCTATACAGATTTCTGCACAGCATTTTCAACCAATTACGAGGTCGGATAGCCAGTTGCATTCCCAACCTCCTCCTATATAGGTTTCTGCACGCCATTTTCAACCAAGTACAATGTTGGGAAGTCAATCGCAACCCCCACCCTCCTCCCACAAATGGTGGACACCTACATCTTACAGCTAGCCTAAACGCTCGATTGGATTCGGAGATAAAGCCATCTTCATACAAAGTCAGGTAATCATCTTTTATCACATATAAACTTAATGTATGTGTTTGATAAATCATCTAAAGTGTACTTCAACAATGAATATGGGAAAGATGAGAGGTGTGTCATTGGCAAAACAAGCAGTAGCTACGAGACATAACAAGCATGTTCAAATTGATCTCTTAGAAGGTAGACCTTTAAATGCAGACCAGGAAAATACTTTGCAAACATTATATGGCATAGTAGCAAGAGAAGATGTACCACTTGTAGCAACCACTTGTAGCAGACTTCCGGTCTTTAATTGATGCAGATTTTCGACATGCACATGATGGAATACGAGTAAATAACTATCATCACTTGAGTTCTTTTAGTTAAAATGAATTTATGTCTAATGACATAATGCTCATCCATGTTCCACACGACCAAGGAAGCAATGCTTTTTAATCCCTTGAAGGGGGGGCCATCCCTGAGTGGGTCTAATATTCGTATAATGTCAATCATCAATGTTCTCAAGATTATCAATCTTCCGGGAAGGGACAGAGGCCCTTCCTCAAGTAGAACTATCTAATTAGACCTGTGCCCCGCATATTATCGTTTGCCAATGTCACCATTTTCCTGCCCCCAAACCCCCCAAAAGGTCGGGGAAGAGGGTAAAGAGTGTAGATGGAAAAGAAGATTAGCCCTCATATATAGCAGGACATCATATTGTATGTACATATATACCCTGGCTGTCCAATATCTCTATTTAATAGGGGATAACATGCCAGCTCTCAGGCATGGATGCCGGTGCCCCCGGTGCTTGAATTTGAGCTCAGCCTTTCTTGCGCTTTTCGGGAATATGCTTTATTCCCTTGACTTCTGAGCTTGCTTATTCAGTTGGAAAAGAGTGCCAACATTCTCTTTTCCCGAGCATTCCATTGTGGGAGGCCCGTCTCCTAGTGGTCTTCCTTTTCTTTTTTGTAAGAGCCATCACGAGACCTTCAAAGAAGCGAATTAGACTATAAGCATGTCGTTTCAATGATCGGAAGATGTCATTCAAAAGTTCTCTCGATCTCAGGTCAGCATGCCGAAAGGTCAAGGCTAAGCTGATGAATCCCCCTCGTCATTCTCACCCCAAACCCATGACTCAATTGGAGACACCCATTATCATGCATGGAGGCTTATAGATAGCACTACCCTTGGATCCACTGAAAATGACTATTATCTATTTTTTAGACATTTCTCGATATTGAAGGCTTTGATTCTGACCAAGAAGTCAAGAATGCAGTTAATCGTCGTATTTCAAAGCAGCTTAAGGAGCTTAGACATAAGATGAAAAAGGATTGGGAGAAGGTAAGGGATGCAGTTAGACCACCACAAATTCTAATCGAGGCCTGGAAAATGATGGTTCAAATTTCGCAAAAAGTGGAGCATCAAGTACTTCATTAGTAACTGTATTTTCCAGTTGTATGTTATTGTCTAATTCCTTAAAAAAATACAGGAAAAATGTGAAAAGAATAAGGAAACATGCAATAATCTTATGAAGCATTTGTCTAATATTGGTTCAAAGTCATTTGCCGTCAAGAAAAAATGAGATTGTGAGTGGGATACATATTTGATTTGAAATCGTTAACTATTTTTTTATTAAACATGTCTATAATTATTGAGCATTGCGGTCTCGTGATAAACTTAATGGTCAACTTTGTGGAAAAATATTCTAATTTGCTAGGACAAAGTTTTGCATCGACGAAACATGAGAGGAACCATTAAACCCTCTAACAAATAACATAGACATTGGACAACGGAAGAAGAATCACATTCTTATGTAATTTCAAATGTTTTATATTGTAAATTATTTCGTCTCTATTTTATACCATGCAAGCAATGTTTAATTTTGTACAAGCTACAATGATTGGGAAGCATGCTAAGGCACAAACTAAAGGGAGACATGTCACAAATGTTGACATAGCAAATATTGTTCTTCGAAATGAAGGTCGTTCACACCACATGAATTTATAGCTTACGAGACGACAACTAGCGACGGTTCCATGTTAACCGTCCCTAATGTAAGGTATTGGGAACGGTCGATAGACAACCGTCCCCAATACCCACTTAATGGGAGACGGTCTTCCGCTTATCGTCTCTTTTGTAATAACGTAATAGGGACGGTCATTTACGAACGTCCCCTCTGCCATAAGGACCTTTGGGGACGGTTATGACCGTCCCCAATACGCTTCTGTTGGCGTCGCATCTAACCAAGGGACATAAGTGGTTGACCATAGGGGACGGTCATAAATAACCGTCCCCTCTGCCATTGGGGACGGTTGTGACCGTCCCCATTACGCTTCTGTTGGCGTCGCCTCTGGATCAGAGACCTAAGCGGTCAAATCAGAGGGAACAGTCTTAAGCGATCGTCCCCTCTGCCATTGGGGACGGTTGTGACCATCCCCATTACGCTTCTATTGGCGTCGCCTCTAGACCAGAGACCTAAGCGCTCAAACTAGAGGGGACGGTCATAGACGACCGTCCCCTCTGCTATTGGGGACGGTTGTGACCTCGCCATTACTCTTCTGTTGGCGTCGCCTATGTAAGTGATCAACAAGAGGGGACGGTCGTTTATGACCGACCCCTCTGCAAGGACAAAGGCCTTTGGATACGGTGTGGACCGTCCCCATTACTCTACCAGAGGGGACGGTCGACAATGACCGTCCCCAATATCTGCCAAAGGAGACGGTTTTAGTGAACCCTCGCTGATTCTCACCAAAGGGGACGGTCGTTTGGACCGTCTCCGATGGTCAGATCGAAAAAAACCCCTTCGACCTGTGTCATTTCCCATTTCTTCTCCTCCTCACGCCCGCCGCCCGCTGCCGCCCGTCGCCACCTCTGAGCCCCTCGTGCTTGCCGGCCTCCTCCATCTTAGTTTCTGGTATCTATCAACACTCCTTTGTGTTTATTATTCTTCATTTGCTCGATAATCCTTGTATGTGTGTTTTCCCCTATTTCTATAACTTAAGATGGAAAACCTTTTGTGTATGGATGTTTTTCCCTATGATGAACTAGAGTAATATGAAACATTGCTTGTTTTGTATAACTTGTTGTGTATATGTTTGAAAAGTTTGATGTTTATAAGTTGAAAAAAGTAGTTGTGTATAATTAAATAAGCACAACATTTAAGTAGTATATGATGAACTAGATTTGTGTTTATATGTTGGAAAAGATGTTTTTCCCTATGAAGCATTGCTCTCGTTTGCCTAGTCCTAAAATATCATGGTGAATTTTATTCCTATTGTGCAATTAAATGGATAAAACATGGATGGATAAGAGATATGATGATTTTCATCGATACAAGAGAGGAGTGATCACGTTCTTGGACTGGGCATTTCAAATAGAAAGCGTTAATAAGAAATTTGGTGGTCTTAAGATTTATTGTTCATGTGTGAGATGTAAGAATATTAAATGTAATGTTAAAGAGGAAGTCTATAACCATCTTATACTCAATGGATTTTGGTTACATTACCACATTTGGACTGAACATGGTGAGGAGGTAGATCATTTGCGAATGGATGAGGATATGGGTGTAGACGTAGAAGTCACTACACAATCCTTGAATAATGTTGATCATGAGTTATTTGAATTAATGGACGACTTAAGAAGACCTGAGACATAAGACACAGGTTTAGATGATAGGTTTTCGAGCAGTTTGCCAGATGCAGAAGAAATGTTGGCTCCCGGGGTGAAAATGACGCGGTTACAGTTTTTATTGGAGTTGTTTAAGATGAAAGTACGGAACGGATCAACGGCTGCAATGATGACATATGTACTGGGTTTAATCAGGAAGTTATTGAATAATCCTCAGAATTATCCAAAGGATTGGAAAGAGGCGAAGCAACGATTCCGATTGCTAGGTCTGAAATATGAGAAAATCGATGCTTGTGTTAATGACTGTGTGCTTTTTGGAGGAGAAAATTCGGATTTAGTGCTTTGTCCATATTGTAAGGCTTCCAGGTATAAAGAAGAAAAAACTAATTTAAAGAGGAAGAAGAAGTCGGTGAAAATATTACGATACTTTCCATTAATTCCAAGGCTGAAACGTCTCTTCATGTCAGAAAAAACTGCAAAGTGGATGGCGTGGCATTCTCGTTTTCAAATAAACGAGATGCCAATGGAATTATGAGACATCCATTTGATGCAGAAGAATGGATAAAATTTGATCAGAGATATCCTCATTTCTCTAAAGATGAGAGAAATATTCAGTTGGGATTAGCTTCGGATGGTTTCAATCCGTTTGGTAATATGAGTTTGAGTTATAGCATTTGGCCCGTGATTTTGATGGTCTACAACCTACCACCGTGGATGTCAATGAGTTCATCATTTATGATGATGACACTACTGATTCCTGGTCCTAAAGGTCCTGGTAACGCAATTGATGTGTACCTTCAACCGTTAATGGATGGACTGAAAGTACTATGGACCACAGGAATACATACATATGATGCATGTAGGAAAGAAATTTTTACATTGCAAGCTGCACTGTTGTGTACTATAAATTATTTTCCCGCGTATGCAAATTTGTCTGGTTGGAGTACTAAGGGAAAACTCGCGTGTCCCGTTTGTCTTGAAAAAATGCATTCAACATGGCTTTCTGGAAGTATGAAGCATTGCTATTTGGATTATCGTCGATTCCTGCCACCGAAGCATAGATGGAAAAGGGCAGATAGTAATAAGAAATTTGACGGCTCACCCTATGGGCCGTGACTTGACTTAGCTCGTATGAATGGGAGCATTATTTGGGAACAACAATTACTTGTACGAAGCAATTGTTTAGGACGGACATCGAAGAAAAGTGTAGCCGGTGGATGGAAGAAACAGAGTATTTTTTCAGAGAATTATCATATTGGAAACATTTACAAATTCATCATAATTTGGATGTCATTGATGAATACCCATTCATCACTCTTTATTCTATTATTTTAGCTACAAAAACCTTTGCAAATACATGTAGATATGTGTAAATACAAATAATTACCAGAAGCATGCATTGTGTAAAAACCTATAATTAGCATGTTTTTGTGCACAAAATAAAAGAATAAAGAGCAAAAAGAAAAAGAGGGAAATATTTAGAATAAATATTGAGCAACCTAACCCAAGGGAGGGCTCAGCATGGGCCTGACCGCATAAAAGCCAAAGTAGAGGGAGATAGGAGCTCGTGTGTATATACTTCTGTAAAAATATATTTTCCTCACCCAAAAATATGTTGTAAATATTTGTACATGTTTTGTGTATATTTAGAAACTATTAAAAAACAAAATAAAAAGATGAAAAGCAAAAAATTCAAAAATGCCCTTTCACCATGTGTATAAACCACACCATTGTATTTATTTAACCTTGTAAATAAATGAAATTATTTTCAGAACTTTTTGTAAATATTCTATGGCATATTTTGTAAATAAAATAAATAAAAAGAAACAAAACAAAAATCAAATAAAAAATTACAAAATGAAAAATACCAAAATTCATTGTATAAATACCATGTATATAAATGTATACAACTATTTATTTCACCCTTATATATATGTAATAAAAAGAAAATAAAAATATTCTTTTATTCCATATTTTATCTTGTAAATAAATAAAATACAAAATAAGCATAAAAATACATAAAAATAACAAATAAAAAATCAAAAATAAAAATCCATATAGTGTACATATACCTATATATAGAGCTAACCTATTTTTATTTCCAAAAATTAATTAAAAATCACCAAAAAATAGAAAAAAATAAAAGAAAAATATTTCATGTTTTGAGTTTTCTCTAATTCGGCCTATTTCTACCCTAAAATAAATAAATAAAAATCGCACACACGTGGCCGCTCCTGATTGGTCCACGGGGGACTGTTGACCCCGGTCAACTCCCCCGCGACCTCCTTCCTTTTCTGGAAGCCGCGCGCCACCCCATCTTCCCCGATTTTTCCACGCGACTCCAGGCTGTCCCCCACGCATATCCCATGCCCGGATTCTTCGCCGTTCATCCCTCTCCCTCGCCGGATCCTTCGCCATCAAATCAACGCCTTCCATCGCTGTCGCTTCTCAACCCTAATCGCCCCGGTCACTCTATATATTCCCGACCTCCGCCGCCTCCGCGCCGCATCTTTGGCCCTTCTCCTCCTTCCCCGTGACCTCCATTGGCATCGCGAGAGTGACAGCAAGCGGCAGCCCTTGTTGCAGTGAGGCTAGGAGGCGTATCCACTGATCCGGCGAGTCTCGCCGTCCTTGCTCCGCCACCGGCGTTGAGCATCGAGCTTCAGGCCTTGACGCCCTTCGAAGCTACGACCAGGAGCAAGAGCAGCTCCAGCATAGTCTCCAGCATCCATCAGGTAACCTTAGCTCCTTCTAATTTCTTCTAATTTAGGATTTCGCCCAAATCGACCCATCGACGCATTTCTCCGATTCAGTCCATTTCGCGCAACATCTCGATCCTCCGACCCTACCATCATCTCCGCCAGACCTCCACGCACCTTCTACGCCCCTTCACTCAACCCAGATCGCACCGGATCTGGGAATCGAGCTCCCCCGCCGACCACCTTCGCCGGAGCTCGCCATCTCACAGCACCGATCACCTTCACGCCACCTAACCGGGTCGAGGCAATTTGCCCTCGACCCGTGAGTCTTCTGGTTTGCTTTTCAGGTCGAAACGAGGGCGTCTGAGGCCCTTCGCCATCCAGCCAGGAGACCCAGCTCCGCCGGCCTTGCTCGAGCTCCTCGGAGCTTGGTTTGCCCGTCGGAGACCACCGGCAGACGCGGGAGCCTTCCGCGATTCTTCTCCGACCTCCAGAAGGCTCACCGGAGGACCCTAGCGCACGCACGAGCCCGGCGAGTCTCGCCGGGGACCTGTTCTTCGAGGACCCTCCACCGCCGTCCGATCGTCCTCATCGCTCCAGGTCAGATCTTGGCCGTCCATTCGAGGAGCTGCTTCCACCGTCCGATCCGAGGAGACGCCATCTGGAGCGCCCACCAGCCGCAACCGTTCGATCTACACGTGGCGCGCATCCAACGCTTCATTAATAAAGGGGTAAATATCGTAGGGCCCCCTCGTAGTTTGTATTTTCTTTTTAGTCCTGTAATTTTTAATTCAAGTTGTTTATTTTCTGGGATATTTGCACTAAGGACCTCGTACTTATTTTATTCGCACTTATACCCCCGCCTGTTGTGAGCCACGTGCGTCGTCACGTGTTATTCTGGGTTATTTGCGATGTATGCCCTGTAGTTCTGGATGTTATTCATTGAATAAAATGTTTTGTTTATTTGCATATATACCCCTGTGAACACTTTATATGCGCATGTGCGTTTTATTTTGGGTAAATTGCATATAAGCCCCTGGACTTTTGATACGAGTTATCAATTGGTCCTTGGAACTTATTTTTATTACATTTAGGTCCTTGAGTGCCCCAGGCACGTGCTTGGCACGTGATTTCTTGGGTATTTTGCACCAGGACCCCAGAACTTTTGGGTATTTGCACTTAGGTCCCTATGCACAGTACCCCACCTTTATTTTTGAATAAAATATCAAACGAACTCCAAATCCAATGAGATTTTGACACATGGCTCCTGCCATGGTGTAGGAATTTCTATGATTTTTGGGGACATTTTTGATTTCATTTATTATTTTTAAAAATTCAAAAACACATATTTTCGCCACTGTTTGACTTTAAAAATACCAAAAAAATATAAAATCACCTTTAAAAATTCTAAAAAAATTAGATATTGTTGTTTACTGGTTGTTTGATTTTCTAGCCAATTTTGGCTACTTTTCATCACTTAAAAACTCTAAAAATTGAAAAACCCCTAAAAACTCATAAAAATTATAATAAATAAATTAAAAATCCAAAAACAATAATTAGGGTGCCTAAATTTTCCTTATTCTTCATAGTTTATAGGAAAATTACCTCTAGGGCTTTTTGAGATCCAAAATTATTTTATTTTTGGGTCTTAAGCCTTGCTGGACAGTCCCCTTTGTTTTTCGCATTGTTTGATTTTTAATAAATAATTTACCCATTAGAAAAATTCCAAAAATTCACCAAAAACAGTAAAAAACATTTAAAACACAAAAACCATTTTTCCTTAATTTTTGCATTATTTTTGTAGTGTTTAATAAATTGTTGAAGTGCCCTTGTATTTTCTTTCTTTCATTTTCTCATCTTTAAAAAAAAATCTAAAAAAAATTATAAAAACAAAGAAAAACATTAAAAAAGTACTCTCTTGGACTCTGACTACATCGTAGGCCGCAAGGCCAATCTGTGCTCCTTGTGTTCGACCCTGGGAGCTATACCAGGTTAATCCTATAGCTAGATCGCTCTTTCTTGTGCTTGCTTGTTTTTATCTGATTTGAGTGATTGATTTTTCTTGTTGATCGATTTTCGAGGGATTGAGGTCGCAACGACCTGTTATTTATCTCCCTTGATCTCTCGTGATTTCTCGGTCATCAGAATGGCGCCGTTGCCGGGGAGCACGGCTTTGTAGTCAGTTTTCATTCTTCTATTTTTTTGTCTCTCTATATTATAACTGTTTACTTACACTCTCTCTTCCTAATTTTTGTGCGAGGTACTGCGTGGAGAATTTGGAGTGCATTTTTTTTGAGGACCCGCACGGGAAGAAAAAGCAGGAGGAAGAGAGAGAGGAGCAAAAATTTTCTACTTAGAGAGAGAGAGAACAATTTTTTGTAATAATTTAGGACTCAAACTTTGGACTTGTGGACATTTGTAACTTAGCGGGTCTGTTTCGCCGAGCACCGGTGTGCTCGGGGGACCCATTTGGATTTTCGCGGCTTTTATCGTGGTTTTCATAGCTAGCTGCCTTTTCCGGTGTTTACGCGGGTTTTCTCGAGCCCCTAGATTTAGGAATTTCTGTTGATTGTGACGTAGATATTTAAGGCCCAAACACTTAATAGAATATCTGTCCCTATAGAACGTAATTGGACCTTGATAAAATTCACTGAAAAAGTTAGTTTAATTGGATTTGAGACCACGTGCCGTGAGGAGTCACATACAGCGCTGGCAGGACCCGTTGTGGCGGGCACCGAGTGACTCCCAAGATCGGACTCCGGACTCGATTCCGTTGGCTAACTATTGTTCTTCACGATCAATAGAAGTTGCTCATCTAGGACTCGGTTTTTCCTCGTTGCATCATTTAGGTAGTTTAATTCTGTATTTAAATTCTGCGCGGATCACTTGCATGTAGAGTGCTGGAGACAAGGTACGCATTTCTTTCTCTGCATGCATCATTGATTTTCTCGTGCATCGGCTTTTTCGTTCTCTCCCCCTGTGTTTGGCTTAATCATCAGGAGAATCGGAAAAACCGTTAGGCCGCTTGTATTTATTTTGAAAAAAAAATTAAAAAGAAAAACAATAAAAATTGGGACTGGACAACACTATTGACCCTAAAAGACACTCACAGTAAAAATTTGTCTTGGGGAGAGCAACCCCCTCATTGTTTGGTTTGATTGTGCGAGAGAGTGACCCGAACACTAGGTAAAGCCCTCCGGTGCTCATCTCGACTGATTACCGACTCTTCTGTGCGGGACAGTCGGTTGAGAGAGTATCGGGTATCCCAGCAGGTCACGTAATCGCTCTGATATCTTGTGTGTTCACCAAATAAAATTGACAAGATAAATTGACCGAGCTTTCACGGTCTTCAGATTGTGTTGAGTTGGTGAACCGGGGGTTTGCTTTGCGATCATATTTTCTCCAGATCCCATCCGCCTTACTCGCCAGATCAAGATGATGGGTAGACGATCTCTTAGGCAGCCTCTGGCTGCACCGCTTTCAGGCGCGGCTACTTCATCATCTAGGTTGGCCCATGAGAGTCGAGACCAGCTCTCCGGGCCCGAGTACGATTCCACCCTGTTCCCCCTCGACCCCCTTTCTTTTCCTACTGAGAGACATGAGCCCGAGGAAAGACGAATTGATTTAACAGAACCTGAGTTGGGCTCATCTGATTTTGCAGACGTCACTATGGCCGGAGCCGGCAGTTCAGACGATCGCCAACCCGAACATTTTGTCTTAGACCAGGGAGCGATCAACTCCACCCTGATCGCATCATTAGAGACGGTTCAGCAGCAGTTACGCGATCAGGGGGCTTTCATGATTGAGATGAGAAGGGAGATGGAGCGACTCCGAAGAGAGCGAGACGAGCCGAGCGAGCCTGAGGACATTCCTGACGCTGATGCAGAGGCAGCAGCCGCAGCAGCAGCTGCCGCAGCGGCAGCCGCCGCAGGAGGAGGACCACCGAGAACGATGCGGGAGCTACACAACCCCGGATCTACACTGATGCATCATTGGGTAGTGGTACCTGCTATCGTGGGGGATTTCAAGTTCCCTCCGAACACCCTGCAGATGCTCCCTCATTTTCACGGGCTTGCCACTGAGGAACCCCATCTTCATCTCCAGGAGTTTTTGATGATCTGCAGTACTGTCCACGACCGTCATGTGGACCAAGATACGATTCGAATGATGGCCTTCCCTTTTTCACTGGCAGATAGAGCAGCCGCCTGGCTGAAACATCTAGGGAAGTTTGTTTACACCTGGGATCAGCTCCGCACCGAGTACTTGAACAAGTACTATCCACTCGGGCGGACGAATGCAGCGAGGGCCCTGATCAACAACTTCTCCATGCTCCCTAATGAGCAATTTCACGAAGCATGGGAGAGGTTCAGAGAGCTTCTGGATAGATGCCCACACCACGACATCTCGAAGCCGAACCTAGTTCAGAGCTTCTTTAGTGGGATGACACCAGAACTTCAGGGTCTGGTGAATGCTTCTTGCGGCGGGTCCTACTTTGCCAAGGACCACAACCAAGTCTGGGCCATCTACGAGGAGATGGCAGAAAATTACATGGTGATGTCCCAGACTCGGTTGTACACTCAGAGATCTCAGCAGCCGCCAGGACCCGTGCAGTATCAGCGGATAGCACGGGTTGATGCAGGTCCATCCAGTTCATCCACAGTTGCGGCCGCACAGGCAGAGTCGGCCACTGCGGACATGGGAATTATCAGCGAGAAGTTGGACCGCATGGAAATAATAGAGAAGAAGCAGTGCCAGGGCATAACTCAGATGGAGCAAATGGCACAAACTCTGAGCGACATGAAGACCCAGCTCTTGTGTCTTCAGGAGGCACAGACGGCTCCTCAGCCCCGTCTTCTGTCGCGAGGCGATTCCGGCGGCAGCCGCAGCTCGTCCCAGCGCTCCAGCTCCTTGCAGCAGCCTAGACAAGTTCACCTTGTACAGGCGGAGCCGTACCAGCAGCAGCAGCCCCCTTACCAGTCACCACCATCTCCAGACTTACAGATGGTGGTATATCAGCCGGATCAGCCTCTGGCCGCACTGCCACCAGACCCCTTTGATGCTGAGCCGTTGATGGATGTCAACGGGATTTGGTATGACCGTCCTCAACCTGGAATCCGACGAGACCATCCCGGATTCAGGTGGGGGAATGGGGGTAACCAGTCCCAACAGCAGCCAGCCGGTCAGGGAGGGCAGTACTCTCAGCAGAGAGATCACCAGCAGCCCCCAGCATACCCACCACATCAGCCATCATCCTTCGTACCTCGTCCCTATCAGCAGCAGGGACAGAATTGGAGACGTGAGCAGCAGGCTCACCAGCAGCAGCATCATTCCTCTTACCCCTCTCAGCCACAGCAGCACCAGGTCCAGCAGCCTCATTATCAGAGAGGCAACCCGTCGGGCTCCCATGAGAGCCCCGCCATGGATGATTTAGCCCGTCTCTTCACAGAGCAGCAGGCTACATTTAGACGGGAAATGGACGAGTTCCGCCAGGAGATGCGGGACCTGATGAGAGGGAAGGCCGCCATCCCTGCACAGATCGAGCCTAATCCGAATAGCTTGAAGAGGAAATCTGAGCAGGTAGTTCACACTGAGCCTACCACTTCTAGTGACTCATTTGATGTTATCTCGTCGGATTTATTTGATGCTGATTTTGTCACACTTAGGAGCGGTAGAAGACCAGCAGGCGGCGCCTCATCTGAGCGACAACGTGATGATTTTTCCAGAGCGCCAGATGAGGAGGAGGAGAGCGGTACTGAAGCCGCACATCATGATGACGGTGGTACTGATGCCACCAGAGATGCTGATTCCACCGGCGGTACTGAGGCCGCCGTTTCACCACATAGAGGAGGTGGTACTGACGCCACCAGCAGAGCCGAGCCAGCCCGCGGTACTGAGACCGCAAGACGTCTAGTTGTAGAGCCAGCTAGAGGTGGTACTGATGCCACCAACATTTATTCTGATAGAAATGTTGTCTTTCCTCGCATGAATGTATCTCAGAACTCTGATTTGAATAAAGGAAAAGGTTTAGTTTCTTCTGATCCCACTATGGTGAATGATGTTTGTGAGGATCCGGTCATCGAACCGTCTAGGCCTATTCCTAGTCCTTCATCTGAGAAGGACCCTGTGATCCCCTTCCCTAGAGCCCTTGAGTTGGGGAAGGGGAAGAAAAAAGAAAAAGACCCAAAAAAGATAGAGCAGGAGGAGTTCAGCCAGGGCATGATAGACCGATTTCACATCCAGCTGACCCTCAATGAGGCTTTGCAGCACATCCCTCTTCTTCAGCGATCCCTCAGAGATAGGACCACAGTTAGGAGGAAGAAGAGGAACAAGACCGCAGAAATTCATGTGCTAACAAAAGCCACGTGTTACGCGATCCAGAACCATCTGCCGACTAAGAGGCCAGATTTAGGGGCCCCGTATGTCAGATGTCAGATTAGTGAGCAGAGGTTCAACCGTACTCTCTTAGATAGCGGATCGTCGATCAACCTTCTTCCGGCAGCCCTTCTCGACCACTTAGAGTTGGGCACTCTTGTACAGAGCAGGACATACCTTCAGTTTGCTGATCGGTCTGTCAAGAGGCCAAAGGGGTTGTTGCGAGACGTTGTCGTCACGATTCAGGGTTTGCAATTCCCCGTGGACTTCGTAGTGCTGGACATGGAGACCCCTGACTCGTTGACCGATTCCCCCATTATCCTCGGTCGCCCGTTCTTGGCCACAGCCAAAGCGGTGACTGACCATGACAGTGGGAAGGTATTCTTTCGCGTCCAGGGCGAGAGTATACAAATAGAGACGGTTAAGGACCACAGAGCCAGAGCTAGGTCCCGCTCAGAGGACAGTACAGATTCAGAACAGCTGACAGACACAGGACCAGACATCCACCAGGACTGTGATTTTGTGATCACAGATGATGAGGCAGTTTGGGCAGATCCTACAGCACAGACCATCCTCTCATATTCAGATACAGTTGATGCAGAATTGATAGTAGAGGATAGTCTGGAGAGCACAGCCTTGGTTCAGGATACTATTGAGTCAGCAGAGTCGGACCTTGATCGCGACACGATTTCCAGTGATGGTGGTACTGAGGCCACCCTGCTATATGGTGGTACTGAGGCCACCCTGCTATATGGTGGTGCTGATGCCACCTTGTTCTCCGGTGGTACTGATGCCACCGAGTCTGATATAGATCCCTCGGATTCAGAATCTGATTGGGCAGATTGTGATGATCAGATGCCAGATCTGGATCCACCTGAGCCTATAGATGAGGAGGAGGTAGAGGCAGAGCAGATCAGAGACAATATAGAGGACCCGCCTTCTCCAGATCCAGTTTGTGAGAGTTCGTTATCATTTTCCCAGGCAAATTTGGCAGAATTATCCGCATACACACATCTTCTTCAGAAGCCAGATTTGCCAGCACCCAGCTGTCCAGAGCTAAAGCCGCTCCCTACTTCGCTGAAGTATAGATTCCTTGCGGGAGAGTCTGAGATGTACCCAGTCATCATCTCTGCTGATCTGACTGGAGAACAAGAATCCCGTCTGATGGAGGTTCTTGAAAAGAACCGCAAGGCAATTGGATGGAGCGTAGCAGATCTCCATGGGATTAGTCCCTCATTGTGCTCCCACCATATCTATCTCGAGGAAGGGGCGAAGCCGTCGCGTGAGTTCCAGCGGCGACTGAACCCCAACCTAAGAGAGGTTGTTATGAAGGAAATATCAAAATGGTGGAGTGCAGACTTTATTTATCCCATTTCCGACTCCAAGTGGGTCAGCCCCTTGCATGTGGTGCCCAAGAAGACGGGCATCACTACTGTGATCAGCGAGTCGGGAGAGGAGATTGCTACACGAGTACCCACCTCTTGGCGGGTCTGCGTTGACTACAGGAGACTCAACCAGGCCACCAAGAAGGACCATTTCCCCCTGCCTTTTATTGATCAGATCATAGAGAGACTGGCAGGGAAAAGCCATTACTGCTTCCTGGATGGGTACTCGGGCTACAATCAGGTGGCCATCGCTCCTGAGGATCAGGAGAAGACCACCTTTACCTGTCCCTTCGGTACCTACGCCTTTCGACGCATGCCATTTGGGCTATGTAACGCCCCTGCGACTTTTCAGAGATGCATGCTGTCAATATTTTCGGACATGGTAGGGGAATGTTTAGAGGTCTTCATGGACGACTTCTCGGTTTACGGCGACGGATTCGATTCCTGTCTTGACTGCCTAGACCGAGTGCTTCAGCGATGTATTGCTACCCGGTTGGTTCTATCTTGGGAGAAGAGTCACTTCATGGTGACTCAAGGGACGGTGCTTGGCCACATCATCTCCAACAGAGGCATGGAGGTTGATCCGGCCAAGGTCGATGTCATTAGGAAACTCACACCGCCGTCCAATCTGAAGCAGTTACGGTCATTTTTGGGGCACGTTGGTTTTTATCGGAGATTCATTCATGATTTCAGCAAGATTGCCCGACCGTTGACTGACCTCTTGACGAAAGACACCGAGTTCCTTGTTGATGACAAGTGTCTTTCGTCCTTTGAAACTCTCCAGCAATGTGTTATTGAGGCTCCTGTCCTTCAGCCGCCCGATTGGTCTCTCCCATTCGAGATCATGACGGACGCCTCTGATTTTGCCGTAGGGGCCGTGCTAGGACAGAGGAGGGATGGAGTACCATTTGCGATACACTATGCTAGCCGCACATTGGATTCCGCCCAGCGGAATTACACGGTCACAGAGAAGGAGATGCTAGCAGTAGTGTTTGCCCTAGATAAGTTCAGATCGTATATCATTGGATCCCGAGTGACCTTGTATACAGATCACACCGCCATCAGGTACCTCATGGCAAAGAAGGATGCCAAGGCTAGACTGACTAGATGGATCCTTCTACTCCAGGAGTTTGACATTGAGATCAAGGATAAGCCTGGAGTCAAGAATGTGGTGGCGGACCATTTATCCCGATTAGAGCAGCCTGAGGAGACAGAGCAGATTGATCCCATTTGTGACACCTTCCCAGATGAGGCGATCCTTGCTATCGCCTCACTCCCGTGGTATGCCGATATTGTGAACTTTCTCGTTGCTGGGAAAATCCCACAAGATTGGCCCAAGCAGAGGATTGAGACCTTCCTTGCGAAGGCCAAGTCCTACCATTGGGAGGATCCCATCCTTTACCACGAAGGAGGGGATAGCATCTGGCGTCGGTGTATTCCTCAGGAGGAGCATCATAGTGTCCTCACTTACTGCCACAAGCTTGAGGCAGGAGGACATCATTCTGGGAGGAGAACGGCACAGAAAGTGCTCCAATCCGGCTTGTGGTGGCCTACACTCTTCAAGGACTCTGATGAGTTCGTGAAGAGGTGTACTGACTGTCAGAGGATGGGCACTTGTGGACAACGTGATATGATGCCGATGCAGCCCATTCACTTCTGTGAGGTTTTTGACGCATGGGGCATCGATTTCATGGGTCCATTCTCTAAGAGTCAGGGATTTGAGTACATTCTGTTGGCCGTAGATTATGTTAGTCGTTGGGTTGAGGCTATCCCCGCCCGAGCCGCAGATGCAAAGACAGTTTGCAAATTTTTGAAGAAGCACATCATCATGCGGTTCGGGGTTCCACGAGTTCTGATTTCAGATGGGGGATCTCATTTCATCAACGAACAGGTGAAGGCACTTGCTAGAGAATTCAGTATAGACCATCGTGTTGCCACTCCATACCATCCACAGACAAATGGTCTAGCTGAGGTGTCGAATAGGGAGATCAAGAATATTTTGCAGAAAGTCGTCCGCCCTGACCGAAAGAATTGGTCACAGCTTTTGGACTCGGTCTTGTGGGCATATCGGACATCTTTCAAGACTCCATTGGGTACATCTCCCTTTCGCATCGTTTATGGCAAGCCATGCCACCTACCAGTTGAGCTGAGGCACAAGTCACTCTGGGCAGTCACAGATATTCTTATGGATCCAGATGGTATAGGAGACCAAAGGAGGGCAGAGTTAGCCGCCTTGGAAGAGCTTAGAGATGCAGCTTTCTCAAGCAGCCTACAGTATAAGGAGAAAGTCAAAGAGTGGCATGATTCTCATATCAGCCACAAGCATTTTGAGATTGGACAGAAAGTATGGCTGTTTGATGCAAGGCTTAGATTATTTCCAGGGAAGCTACAGAGCAAATGGAAAGGACCCTATTTGGTCAGAAAGGTACACGATAACGGTAGCATTGATATATCTGAGTTATCTTCTGAGAGTACCTTCCGAGTGAACGGCCAGCGGCTCAAACCATTTCTAGATCATGAGCCGCGGGACGTTATTATTGCCGCTATTCATTTTGCGTGAGATGTGGTCTTTTGACTCACATCTTTTACATCTCACGCCTGATTTTCACTGTTCCTCCGCCTGTATAGATCCAGTTGTCCATATCATTCTATTCTTTAGTCCCACATCCCGTCTTTCATCTTATGATTCTGCTATACTTAGGGTGTACTTTACCCTAAGTATAGGGGGGATGTCGGACCTGTGAGTATTCTTTTCATTCTTTCTGCTCTTGTTTTTGCTGCCTATACTTAGGGATATTTTACCCTAAGTATAGGGGGGGCAGATTCTGTATCTTCTTCACTCGGCTTTCCCTTCATGTACAGCTTTCTATACTTAGGATTAGTTAATCCTAAGTATAGGGGGAAACCACCGAGTTCCTCTCATTCTATTCATTTATTCGTTCATGTACTCAGCCATTCCTTTTCACTTCCCTTTTACTAAGCACGAGTTATGTCTTCTTCATCGCTCTCGATCACTCTGAGGACATCGTTCGAGCTAAGTATAGGGGGGGGGTGTATATATTTCATATATACTTTAGCCATAACTCGTACTTTGTGTGAGTGTGTTAATAAATAAAATGGCTAAAAATCACAAAAATTAAAAATTTTTCATGTACATAAACCTCTTTTATTCTTGCACATACATAGCTAGTGTACAAAGTATTTTTGTAAAAATGATTGCAAAAATCTTTTGTGTAAAGCTTGTGTAAATATTTTGTATCAAAATTATGTATATAGTACAAAATTTTTTCAAAATGTTTTGAAAATCAAAAGTTTGCAAAAATCTTGTGTAAATGTGTGTAAATATCATTTTGCAAAACTTGCACTTCATGCATCATTCATTCATGATTTCAAAACATTTTTCAAAAATTTTGCATGATTGTAAAATATTTGTAAATAGCATCTTTTGTACATATTTGTATATAGTTTTTCCTGGATGAGAGTTGACATTTAAACTAAGCCTGGAATTAAATTGAGAAATGGAGCTTGAATAAGATCTTAATCCACTTAACTTCAAGAGGAACCTTATAGGACTTAGGGTTAAGGCTTTTCAGGTCCATAAGGACTTAATTCTTTGAGTCCACTAGGCTATGAGCATATGTCATCTTGATGAGCCTAAGTAGAGCACTTAACAACACACGCATGACTCTCAGAGACAATGGCTTCACTTGCACCTGCACTTTACACATGGCTCTCCATGGATGAGGTGGTGAGGAGGCAGTTTCCTTTGGCTTGGGGTAGCATATGAGGGTAGTACTTCTAGGCGGAACCTCTCTTCTTCTTATAGTGAAGGAAGTGCACCTCAACTTGGTCTAGTGGTGTTGAAAGCTAAAGACAGAAGCTGTGGGTTGCAATAAAGCTTCAAAAGAGGGATAGTCTACTGGCTCAAGGAGAAATTTCTTATATATGCTGCACCATGTAGATATGTGTACAGAGGTCTTGAAAAAAAAAATGCAAAAAGAACTCCAAAAAAGTGGTGGGTCGGATTGAAAATTTAATAATCCCACCGGAGTGAAAAGCAAAAGCTTATGGTATCATGTTACATCTCATGAAGCTTGCAGCGGGAGACTTAGCTACACTGGCTAAGCTTCCAAAACTCTATACTTCTACCCCCTCTTCTTGAGCCGGTTGCACTTGAACTTAGAAGGGAATACCCCGCTTCTCGAGGAAAGAGTTGCTAGACTGAGGCATTAGAGTTACCAGGTTGAGGGAGGTTGTTTCTTTGTTACTTCTGAGGTGGGGAGCCACATATCACCTACACCGCAAGGAAAGATTCATGGTCATTAGAGTTTGTGTATGTAGACTTGTTCTGATCTGGTTTATTGAGGAGTCTTGCCCATAGATTGGTGGAACTTAGAGGCTGTTGAGTTTTAGGCTTAAGTCCAAATAAGGTTCCGACACATTAATAATCCAAAGATCTGATCGAGCTCCATATTTCAATTTAATGAAGGAAAATTTAATAAGTCAACCTTGATCCATGTACATCCTCTTTTTCTTTTTCTTTTTCTTTTTCTTTCTTTTTCACTTCTTTTTCAAATAAGTGTTTGCTAAGGGACTAGCAAAGTTAAAGCATAGGGGGTGATGAATACCCATTCATCACTCTTTATTCTATTATTTTAGCTACAAAAACCTTTGCAAATACATGTAGATATGTGTAAATACAAATAATTACCAGAAGCATGCATTGTGTAAAAACCTATAATTAGCATGTTTTTGTGCACAAAATAAAAGAATAAAGAGCAAAAAGAAAAAGAGGGAAATATTTAGAATAAATATTGAGCAACCTAACCCAAGGGAGGGCTCAGCATGGGCCTGACCGCATAAAAGCCAAAGTAGAGGGAGATAGGAGCTCGTGTGTATATACTTCTGTAAAAATATATTTTCCTCACCCAAAAATATGTTGTAAATATTTGTACATGTTTTGTGTATATTTAGAAACTATTAAAAAACAAAATAAAAAGATGAAAAGCAAAAAATTCAAAAATGCCCTTTCACCATGTGTATAAACCACACCATTGTATTTATTTAACCTTGTAAATAAATGAAATTATTTTCAGAACTTTTTGTAAATATTCTATGGCATATTTTGTAAATAAAATAAATAAAAAGAAACAAAACAAAAATCAAATAAAAAATTACAAAATGAAAAATACCAAAATTCATTGTATAAATACCATGTATATAAATGTATACAACTATTTATTTCACCCTTATATATATGTAATAAAAAGAAAATAAAAATATTCTTTTATTCCATATTTTATCTTGTAAATAAATAAAATACAAAATAAGCATAAAAATACATAAAAATAACAAATAAAAAATCAAAAATAAAAATCCATATAGTGTACATATACCTATATATAGAGCTAACCTATTTTTATTTCCAAAAATTAATTAAAAATCACCAAAAAATAGAAAAAAATAAAAGAAAAATATTTCATGTTTTGAGTTTTCTCTAATTCGGCCTATTTCTACCCTAAAATAAATAAATAAAAATCGCACACACGTGGCCGCTCCTGATTGGTCCACGGGGGACTGTTGACCCCGGTCAACTCCCCCGCGACCTCCTTCCTTTTCTGGAAGCCGCGCGCCACCCCATCTTCCCCGATTTTTCCACGCGACTCCAGGCTGTCCCCCACGCATATCCCATGCCCGGATTCTTCGCCGTTCATCCCTCTCCCTCGCCGGATCCTTCGCCATCAAATCAACGCCTTCCATCGCTGTCGCTTCTCAACCCTAATCGCCCCGGTCACTCTATATATTCCCGACCTCCGCCGCCTCCGCGCCGCATCTTTGGCCCTTCTCCTCCTTCCCCGTGACCTCCATTGGCATCGCGAGAGTGACAGCAAGCGGCAGCCCTTGTTGCAGTGAGGCTAGGAGGCGTATCCACTGATCCGGCGAGTCTCGCCGTCCTTGCTCCGCCACCGGCGTTGAGCATCGAGCTTCAGGCCTTGACGCCCTTCGAAGCTACGACCAGGAGCAAGAGCAGCTCCAGCATAGTCTCCAGCATCCATCAGGTAACCTTAGCTCCTTCTAATTTCTTCTAATTTAGGATTTCGCCCAAATCGACCCATCGACGCATTTCTCCGATTCAGTCCATTTCGCGCAACATCTCGATCCTCCGACCCTACCATCATCTCCGCCAGACCTCCACGCACCTTCTACGCCCCTTCACTCAACCCAGATCGCACCGGATCTGGGAATCGAGCTCCCCCGCCGACCACCTTCGCCGGAGCTCGCCATCTCACAGCACCGATCACCTTCACGCCACCTAACCGGGTCGAGGCAATTTGCCCTCGACCCGTGAGTCTTCTGGTTTGCTTTTCAGGTCGAAACGAGGGCGTCTGAGGCCCTTCGCCATCCAGCCAGGAGACCCAGCTCCGCCGGCCTTGCTCGAGCTCCTCGGAGCTTGGTTTGCCCGTCGGAGACCACCGGCAGACGCGGGAGCCTTCCGCGATTCTTCTCCGACCTCCAGAAGGCTCACCGGAGGACCCTAGCGCACGCACGAGCCCGGCGAGTCTCGCCGGGGACCTGTTCTTCGAGGACCCTCCACCGCCGTCCGATCGTCCTCATCGCTCCAGGTCAGATCTTGGCCGTCCATTCGAGGAGCTGCTTCCACCGTCCGATCCGAGGAGACGCCATCTGGAGCGCCCACCAGCCGCAACCGTTCGATCTACACGTGGCGCGCATCCAACGCTTCATTAATAAAGGGGTAAATATCGTAGGGCCCCCTCGTAGTTTGTATTTTCTTTTTAGTCCTGTAATTTTTAATTCAAGTTGTTTATTTTCTGGGATATTTGCACTAAGGACCTCGTACTTATTTTATTCGCACTTATACCCCCGCCTGTTGTGAGCCACGTGCGTCGTCACGTGTTATTCTGGGTTATTTGCGATGTATGCCCTGTAGTTCTGGATGTTATTCATTGAATAAAATGTTTTGTTTATTTGCATATATACCCCTGTGAACACTTTATATGCGCATGTGCGTTTTATTTTGGGTAAATTGCATATAAGCCCCTGGACTTTTGATACGAGTTATCAATTGGTCCTTGGAACTTATTTTTATTACATTTAGGTCCTTGAGTGCCCCAGGCACGTGCTTGGCACGTGATTTCTTGGGTATTTTGCACCAGGACCCCAGAACTTTTGGGTATTTGCACTTAGGTCCCTGTGCACAGTACCCCACCTTTATTTTTGAATAAAATATCAAACGAACTCCAAATCCAATGAGATTTTGACACATGGCTCCTGCCATGGTGTAGGAATTTCTATGATTTTTGGGGACATTTTTGATTTCATTTATTATTTTTAAAAATTCAAAAACACATATTTTCGCCACTGTTTGACTTTAAAAATACCAAAAAAATATAAAATCACCTTTAAAAATTCTAAAAAAATTAGATATTGTTGTTTACTGGTTGTTTGATTTTCTAGCCAATTTTGGCTACTTTTCATCACTTAAAAACTCTAAAAATTGAAAAACCCCTAAAAACTCATAAAAATTATAATAAATAAATTAAAAATCCAAAAACAATAATTAGGGTGCCTAAATTTTCCTTATTCTTCATAGTTTATAGGAAAATTACCTCTAGGGCTTTTTGAGATCCAAAATTATTTTATTTTTGGGTCTTAAGCCTTGCTGGACAGTCCCCTTTGTTTTTCGCATTGTTTGATTTTTAATAAATAATTTACCCATTAGAAAAATTCCAAAAATTCACCAAAAACAGTAAAAAACATTTAAAACACAAAAACCATTTTTCCTTAATTTTTGCATTATTTTTGTAGTGTTTAATAAATTGTTGAAGTGCCCTTGTATTTTCTTTCTTTCATTTTCTCATCTTTAAAAAAAAATCTAAAAAAAATTATAAAAACAAAGAAAAACATTAAAAAAGTACTCTCTTGGACTCTGACTACATCGTAGGCCGCAAGGCCAATCTGTGCTCCTTGTGTTCGACCCTGGGAGCTATACCAGGTTAATCCTATAGCTAGATCGCTCTTTCTTGTGCTTGCTTGTTTTTATCTGATTTGAGTGATTGATTTTTCTTGTTGATCGATTTTCGAGGGATTGAGGTCGCAACGACCTGTTATTTATCTCCCTTGATCTCTCGTTACTTTCCGGTCATCAGTCATGCACATCGAGAAGAATGTTTTGGAAAATATTTTGGGAATGTTAGACCTTTCAGGTCAATCAAAAGATAATTTAAGGACGAGACGAGATTTAGTTCAACTGGGTATACGTGAAGAACTACATCCAATTGAATCAGACAATGGACGGATTACTATACCTGCAGCAATATATACATTATCCAACATTGAGCATGATAAAATTTTCAACTTCCTTAAAAATTTGAAGGTATCTGATGGGTTCTCGTCGCAGTTGTCGAGGTGTGTAAATGAAAGAGAACGTAAGATAACCAGATTGAAAAGTCATAACTGTCATGTTTACATGGAAGTGTTACTCCCATTCGATGTTCGCGGGGTTGTTGACGATGTTGTCCTACAATCCTTAACAGAATTGAGTGGTTTTTTTAGATTATTGTGTTCGAAGGTTTTAGATCCGTTGATCTTAAGAAGACTTGAAGAAGATATTGTTATCACATTATGCAAATTAGAGCAGATATTCCCACCTGCTTTTTTTGATGTAATGGTTCATCTAATAGTTCATCTAGCAGGTGAAGCAAGGATCGGTGGGCCGGTTCAATATCGTTGGATGTATCCAATAGAAAGATACCTTCAAAAATTAAAAAAATATGGTCTTTAATAAGGCACAACCCGAAGGATGCATTGCTGAAGGTTATCTTTGTGAAGAGTGTATTAATTTTTGTGAAATGTATATGGAAGGTGAAAGCGTGTGTTTCAACCGTTATGAACGAAATGATGAAGGCGAGGTCGTCGTGGAAGAGGACGAATCTAAATTATGGGTCTTTCATTCATGTGGTAGACATATATTCAGTGGCAGTCGTCGCATAATATCAGACGATGATAGAGATCTCATACAATACTATAGTTTGATGCAGTTGTCAGAGATTGACATATTTTTTGATGAGTACAATTCATTATTTAATGAGATGCACAATAAATCTCAATTCCTCAATTGGTTCCGTTCATGTGTGAAACATTTAAGGGAAATGGCAGATGATAGGTGGAACATTAACCTTGACATTCTTGGATGTATACCATATTCACAAGTTATGTCTTACAAGGGTTATATTGTGAATGGCTATAGATTTAGAACGAAGTCCGCTGACGAGATGAAATCAATGTAAATGTCCGGTGTTATAGTAAAAACAGATTTACCTTCAGGTTTAGACGGCTATTATGGGGAAATACTTGACATAATAGAGATCAACTTTACTCATGAATGTCGATGTGTTCTTTTTATGTGCAATTGGTTTGATGTCGGTCGCGAGGGGATAGGATATCGAAAAGATAGACATGGGATTACTTCGTTGAAACAATCTGGGAAACTGCAAACAAATGAGCCTTTTATACTTGCCAGTCAGGTAGAACAAGTTTTCTACATTCCAGACAACTTAAGTGATGGGTGGATCATACCCGTGAGAACAGTACCAAAAGATTTTTTTGATGTCAATGATGATGATGAGTTGCTAAATATAAACGACGCGTATCAAGCTGAGATACAAGAACATCCATCTGATATTGTAGATGCGGATGTTTAAAGTGTAAGTTCACCAATAATTTTTTTCCATTAGTTGCTAAATATATAATTCTTGTTATCTCATATAAATGTTTCTTAATATGCAGATATGCCTCCACGTCCTAGACGCATTCGGGATGCACCGCCTGCACCATGTCAAGGGAGTGAGACCTCCGATCCTGATGGATCGAGTAGCTCAGGTAGACGTAGAGGACCATCACAGTATCAAGTGTTGGACCGACTGCGTTCCGGTGAGACACTCAGGGTGAGGATAGTTGGAGGCGATGCAGTGAGGGAGAACTCGGCTATTTTTCAGAGTTACTTGGAGCAGGTGTGCAGAGCCAGGGTTCCTCTCCACATTACAGACTGGCAATTAGTGGAGCACTCAATAAAAGATGCCATTCTTCATAATTTGGAGGTATTTAAAATCAATAAGAAAGCAAAGTTTTTGTTCAGTGTATAAAGTAAATTTTGTTTACTTGTTTTTCTTTGCAGTCTAGTTTTTCATGGGATCGTGACCCAGCCACTGATGCTCTGATTTTAGGACCTGGAGCGGAGTTGTTGCGTAAATATCGAGGTCGTCTGAAGGTCCGAGTGAGTACAATAACTTGGTTTTTTATCATTTAAGTATGTAAGTGATTTTATTTAATTTTTTTAAGTACTTCGATCCGGAGCTTCCATTGGAGACTCTTTTGGCAAATTGTCCTTCAATTGTACCCGCGGAACAATGGAGGGCATTGGTTTATATTTGGATGGGAGAAGAACATGCGGTATGTGACATATTTATGTGCGTATTATACTTATATTATTTGAGATTCTATTATTAAAATTATTATCATAGTATAGGACATCTCAAGGAGAAATGCTGAAAATCGGAGGAAATGTTTCAAGTCTACCCATAGAATGGGGAGAAGAAAAACAAATCAATTGAAGGATGACTTTGTAAGTAATCTACCTTATGAATTCTAACCATTATATATTAAAATGGTATCGTAAGTTTTAGTGATATTTTCACATTAGGCAGTGGAGAACAATCGTGTGCCCAGTCGAATGGAAGTCTTTGAGAGGTATAAGAGCCGCGATGTGGGCGGGGAAGTTCATTGGGTAGATCCTGATTCCTGCCTATGGTCCAATTCATGTAAGCTATTCATAACATTTTCGCTTTTTTTACAATTTATACAAATTTTGAACTTAAATAAATTTTTAGGAGGAGATGGTCAGACTCAGTACCACTGGCTCTCTAGACAACACTGGAACGAGTCAACCACCTCTTACTCTCGATGCAGCCTTCCTCCAGGCGACCGGTCCGTAGTATCAGGGACGCGTCCGTTGTGGTGGTCGTGGTGCCATCATACGGAATTGGTATGGAGTGGGGAGCGGCTCGTCCTCTCATAAGACACAAAGGGAGAGGGAATTAGAGAGTCATGTGTCTAGCATGAATATCGAGATTCAAGATTTGCGACAGCAAATGGCGATTTTTAATGCATTCATGCAGGCACATCAAGATGTAACGTCTACTAGCCAACCAACACAAATTGATAATACCGTTGCGAGGCTAGGTGAACACGATGACAGAGAAGAAGAAGATGATGATGATGATGCTGATGACGATGATGACAACGACGACGATGAGGACGACGATTAGGAAGACATATATATATATATAGATAGTTTGGTTACTTGGTAGCATATAGTGTAGTATATTGTATAATTAGTTTGGACAATTACTTTGCAAAGTAGGTTACTTTGTTTGAATACTTTATGTTTGAGTACTTTTATTTGAATGTGGAATGAATGTTATTTTCTGTGTTCATTATGATATTTATTGTTGAGAAACAATTATTGTAACATGTACAAAATTATAGTGAATATTTAGCAGGGTAAATGAAAAACAAATATGGGGATCGTCCCCTTCGTTGTAGTAAGAGACGGTCACGACCGTCTCCACTACGTAACCTTTAGAGACGGTCTTGACCGTCCCCCTAAACGACTTTAGGAGACGGTCATGACCGTCCCCAATAATTGCCTATTAGGAACGGTCATGATCGTCCCCTCTACTAGACTTTAAGCGACGGTCACGACCGTCCCCTATGTATTACTATAGGGGACGGTGTCAATTACCGTCGCATAAGCCAAATGGGACACAGGCTTTGGAGACGGTTTCATGACCGTCCCCTTTGATCAAAGGGGACGATCAATCTCTCATTGGCGACGGATAATGACCGTCGCCTGTTCTATACTATCTTGTAGTGTCAGATACTCTTAATGGCATTGGACAGGGACGTGTACCAAAAGGGCGAGGATGATGTAGGATCGCACCCATGTCTGAGTCTGATTATGGGAAACTGAAAGATAACATTCGAACAGAGATTCGTGCAGAATTAGAACCAGAAATTGAAAAGAAGGTAGCTGCAAAGATACGAGCATATTTTCAAATTTATCCTCTATATTTTTCACCGTCTTCAATGCCTTTCGAATTACCTCTTTATGGTGCTTAACTTCATTGTTACTGCTGCTTTCTGGTAATGCATTATTTTTTTGTTTGTAATTTTGATATTATTTGTTTAACGAATGTTTTTAAAAGGAGTACAAGTTGTAATCGTCCTCAAGATAGTGTTGATCCAGATGCTAAGACTCAAGAAGATTAATGGAAACTTAGGAACTTTCTTGTTCTTTTATTAGAAAATATTTATCTCTTTAATATGTAAGAACTTAAATTTGCATATTTCTTACGACGAGAATAGTTTTTTTTCAAATCATTTTATCACTTTGTTCATGTATGTTAATTATTGTCGAATGGTTTTTGAGGTACTATATATAAAGGATATGAAAATGTGTACGGTTTATGACTAAGTCCCAATAAATGAACATAGGCAGAAAATGACGAGAATGTAAAATCTAAAACCAATGAAACATTCGCGACTCTCGTACATTTTCAAGGACGACGTTTTAATGTCACTCTCAGTGGTCATTTAGAGAGTTGGGTCGACGTTCATATGCTGCCCATGGGGACGTATGTCGACGTTTAAATGTTGTCATAAGAGAGATATATCAACGTTCAAATGTTGCCCTTGGAGAGCTAGCACGACGTTCAAAAGTCACCTATTTTGTGCAAGTTCAACATATTAATGTCGGTAAAACGCCTTAATGGCTTAATAACACCATCTGTTTCATGTTTTCAGCCCATCCTAAAAAATGCTCTATTGCGACGTTTGATGTAAGTGTTAATGTAAGTGTCAAGATTACCAAAGACGACAAGGCTGAATCGACGCAAAAGGACATCACCCTATCCTCATCTTCTCCTTATCTTGTTGTTGTCTACGGCTACAGCGGTGAAGGTCATCCACTAAATCAGCAGCTTGCGGGCGACGACTACCTTCAAGTTCGACGAGGAGCGTGAGGCTCTTTGTTGCTACTGGAGGAAGTGCTCAGATGCACAAGGAGAGCAGCAACGAACTCCTCATCAGTAGGGAGCCTGGGACCGTACTCTTCTTCATGAGCGAGTTCGTCTTCAACTCCAGCCCTACGGATCGAAGGTTGGGCTTGAGGCTCATGCACGCTCGGACTTGCTGTGACCGTCGGTTGGGCTAAGATCTGGTGGAAGGATGGGCGTAGTTTGTAGATAAATGGAAGGGCCATGATTCATGAAGGACTTGTGGTTCTCGATGACGGTCGGCATGAACTCTTCTAAGCTCGGTCTCACCTCGTCAACATTCAAACTTTCACCTCGATCAGTCCTTCGCCCTCGTGTCCCTCGAGTGTCTGGATGAGAGGAGAAGACGGAGAAGTATAGGGGGTGGACCTCGAAAACAGAACCGAGACAAGCACATTTATTCTCAAAATTTTTATCCAAGCTAAAACCCTATCGTCCATTTCGTCCTATCTTACTATCAGCACCTGGAGCGTGGAGCAGGCTTCGTGGCATGCTTCGTGGCATGGTGGGCTTCTTTGATTTGACGATGACCGCACTCCAATTTTTTTAATATTATCCAATCTTTGCTAAAAAAATCAAGCGTATATTGACGAAGCAAACGGTACGATATATTCATATCCCATCTCTCATCTTATCCATTTTATACATATTTTGTTATCCGTATCAGTATCCGTTTAAAAATAGATACGGATAAGGATATTATTTTAATATTCGCAAACATCCGTATATGTATCTGTCGTTTTTTAACCTTATATAACGTAATTATATATCTTCTTTTACCATATTTGTATTTTTTTATGATATACACATTTAGTAAATTTATATCATGTATTTTTCATCCAATTCGTATATATTTAAATCAGTTCTGTAAAGTATTTCTAACATTACTCATATGCGATCAGTATTCGTTTTACATCCGTATCCATTTTTTAAGGATATGGTAAGATAGTTTTAATATCTATCAATATCCGTATTCGCATCCATATTCGTATTCAAAAACTGATAAGCATATGTTAATACATATATCTGTATCCGTTCGCTTGCATCCCTGAATTGCAATGTAGTCGATTTTTTTATTAATAATATTTTCAAGGAGAATCTTATGGATTTTATATATTTTTAAGTTTTCAATATATTTTTTTCAAAAACTCCTTGGTTTTTGCGAGGTATGCATTTTTTACAAAAAAAATAGAACAATCCCATTATATATGGATTTTAAACACGAGTTTTGTAGTATAATTTACATAACCTTGTATAGAATGTTATTGGATTTTATGTACACATACCAAGAGATTTTTAAATATTTTATACTCATCAAAAAATTTAAAAGAAAATTATGTATCTTAAACCTAAAGACATTGTGTAAATACATTATAGGTAAAGTATACGTAAAATATAACAAATTACCCATATTTTTAGTTAGTTTGTGTTATATCCTCATAGATCAAAAGAAAAATGAAGATATAACTCATTATACATGAGTGAAAAGAATATGAATAAACAATTGACAAATCGAACCCCACCTAGGATTGATCATCTTAAGTATAATCGCAGAAAAAACTGAAGTGGTCAATGAAAATAACACAAAATGAATTGGAATGGAGTAATAATAGGAATCATGGGCTCCCCCAATGTTGGTGAAAATAATAGTCTACAAGAATATATACAAAAAGAAAAGGAAATATATTTCAGAAGGAGAAATGGCTGCATAGAGTTTGTACAAGATTAAAGATGTACTGAGAATGGTTCAACGCTAGGTGACATCTTATATTTGTAAACACTACCATCATTGTTCATATTATGACAATGTAGGTCCAATTCACTTACTTTCAAATTCCTTGGAAAAAGCTTCATCATTGTGCTGAACATCCAAAATTTTTGGCAGTGGAAAAAAAGTTACAGCCTTGCCCTCATAGATTGCACTATTATCCTATGCTTAGTTTCATATCTCAATCAATTTGTTTTGTTTAGGTGTATCAGTGTCTTGGTCCTTGCTTCGTAACTGTTATAGCTTAGTTCTCTTATTGTCATTTCGATTTGTGCAATAATTTAACAAAAGAATATCATGACTTTCCAAAGAGAATTCAAAATGGAGAGGTGCCCAAAGGGATCTTATAAACCATTTCGTAAGCCAGAGAATAGGGTCCAATAGTTGGGGCTAATTATTTATGTCTAGTTGAACTAGCTTCTAAAGATTATCTCCGTCTCGTGATTCGACACTTTGATCATACCATTAATTTGTGGGTGGCAATTAAGAGCTCGTGGCATGATGTTCAACGTCGCAGTCCTTCACTAATTTCATGGCATCTCGGTTTATAAAATAGCTCCATCCATCTAAGATCAGAATCTTTTGTTTACGAGACCGTAAAATATCATTCTCGTGCAAGAGCTTGCAAACAATTCTGTTACCAATGGCTCGAATGGGGATTGCTTCAACCCACTAATTAACATAGTCGACATCTATCTAATTGTACTCAAATCCTTGGCTCCCAAGGAATGCGTTATAAAGTCAATGCTCCAAGCATTGAATACCTCACATTTTATAACATCTGTCATCCTTGCTTATAATGCCATTTTGAGCGAGTAATAAGTTTTTCTTATACATTTGGCTTAATAAAAGTCACCATCAGACGATGGCAATAAATAAGAGAAGAGATCCCCTTTGAAGATGAGGAAGACATCGTGTTAGATACGACATTAACGATGAGGAGGAGGGCACATCAAGTTGGAAAGGAAAGAAGAGGCCGTATTAAAAGCATCAACAACGAGAAGGTAGAGGCATTACATCAAAAGGAGAGGTGGAGCAAATCGTGTCAAGACACGAGGAGGATGCGACCTGTTGGAAGAGGAGGAGGAGATCGTAATGGGGGATGACAACAACTAGGAGGAGGCGATGTTATGTTGGAAGGGGGAGGCAGCAACATGATGCGGAGGTGCAGAGTTCCGTCACAAGGGGAAAGGGGGAGGGGAAGGGTGTCGAGGGTTGAGGGAATTTGGACCTTCATCAGAGCTCACAAATTATTAGGGTCGAAGAGTTCATTTCCTTATCTATTTGATCATGTTCGATCAATCATGTTCATTCAAACCAAACCATCGGTCGAAACCACTTAAACTTTTTCAATTATTTTTTATTACTTTATAAAACTATCTAAACATAGCATATCATGGCCAGTTTTCGATCCAACCAGTCTTTTTTTTAAAACCATGCTAAAGCTATGCTCCTAAAAAACAAATTTCCAAAAAATGAGATATACACACTCCTAAATCTTGACAAAATACACCACAACCCCTATAATCTTTGTAGTTTCATCACAACCCCTTAGTCTCACTATATTTAACACCATGCCACCGGCCAAACGTGGTGTGCAATAGTAAGATTAGAGGGATTATGGCGTAATTTACCCATAAGGGTGATACGAGGAGTCGGATGTAAAAAATCCATTAAAAACAGTAACAACATTAAAGTCCTCCCCCAATTCATATCACGACATCATCATGAACGAAACCCCTTCGCGTTTTCCTTTGTCTCCATCACACCCCGAAATTTCACCGCAATTAGGAAGCCTTTGCCTCCCAAGAAATCTCCCAAAAACAACTAGGGCAAAAACGCACATTGATTGTAACCTAAATCCCCGTCCAATCCAATCCAATTGCTCGTGGCGGTCGTTCGCACGCGCATATCGGACGCGCCGATCGCCGCCGGGAGGTTCAAGGTGAGGGATTTCCGCCTCCTCCGCGCCCTCCCCCCTCCGCCACCTCGCCTTATAGGGTTTCGGTGGAGGTGCACCACCATGGCGTCCACGGCACCGGAGTTGCAGATCTACAACACCATGACGAGGCAGAAGGAGGTGTTCAAGCCCATCGAGCCCGGGAAGGTGCGGATGTACGTCTGCGGGGTCACGCCTTACGACTACAGCCACATCGGCCACGCCAGAGCTTATGTCACCTTCGACGTGCTCCACAGGTTTGCATTTCATGTGCAAAGTTGCGATCTTTTTCGTCCTCTGAAGAAGTTTCGTTGGGATTCATGGGGCTATCTGGGTGTTTAGGCGAATTGGTTCTGCGAACATTTGGGGGCACTGGGGGGTTTATGATTAGTAGAATGTCGGTGGAGAAAGCAACAGAGGATATGTCATGCGCTGATGTTTTTGCAAAATCTTGACCTTTTGGTTGTTTTCATGGTAGACAAGCGGAATTGTGGTATGCGTGAACGTCTGAGGATTTGATTTTGTAACCTGGAGTTCTGAATTGAATGAATGACACATACATGAAGCTTGTTTATATGTTATAACCACGTCAATTAATTAGTCAAAATAGTCGTTAGATTATCTTTCCGAAATAGGACTTGAAAAATCTAATTCTGTGTAAGTCAAGTATTTGTGAAGTACGAAGTATCATCCCAAAAACTGCAGAACAACAAATATTTCCTTTAAATAGGAACCAACATCAATCCTCATAAAAAATCAAGTATCTTTTCCAGAACAGTTTGATTATTTTGCAATTTATTTCTGTAGTTTATTTACTTTATTTGATGCTGGAAATGAACTTTTCACTTATCTGTGAAAATCTTTGTAAATTGTGTCCAGTATAGTATAGTGCATGTTCTATCTAGCGTCAATCATGCCAGATTTCTTTTTCGGCTTGCATGCTCTTCACAGGAATGATTCATATGCCTTGTTTTCCCTTCGTTGAACTGAATTATATATAGACAATTCACTTATCTTACTGCTTTGAGACTTTAACCATGTTTACGCTGCCTTACTGAGATCTCTTGTGCAGTTCTACCCTTAGTAGCTGGAAGTCTACTGGTAAAAGTGCCATTTATGGTTCAAATTATGAGTTTGGAAAGTTATCATCTAAAATGAAGTTATAGCCTCATATACATGGTTGATGTATCTCAATTTTGGGCAGTCAATTTATTTTCCCCGTGGGGGCAAAACGATGTCAAGTTCTTGCTTGCTTTGCCCATAGTTAGGAGTCTCACTGGCTGCTATTTCATATATTATCCTCTGGTTTTTTTCTCTCTAAAATCCCAGGTTGCTTCTGTTTGGATATGCCATCTGGAGGATTTAGATCATAGTCAATTTTGATGGGTTAAACATGGTACTGCATGCCGTTTTCTGTGTGAGGATTATTGAGAAACAAATGCATATACACTGGGTATTTTGTTTATAGCTGTTAATTAGGTCTGAACGGCAGAACCCTTGTTGAATAATATACACAATTTATCACTGTTTGAACATCAACTCGTTTTTGCCTAATCACATTGTCTTTGTTGAATCAGATATTTGAGACACTTGGGATATGAAGTGAAATATGTACGCAATTTCACCGATATTGATGATAAGGTAAACCCATATGCATGTACTTCAATTTACAGCATTCCTTCTTGTTAATCTATTTAGTTTATCTGTTTTGCAGGCAACATGTTTAATCTTGTCATAAATTATTTTTGCCCACTATGTTATTGAGTTGCCATTTTGTGTTCTTTGAGATCTAGCTCCTTTCCCTTCAGATGATTGAATCCATGTATCCAAGAAATTAAAGGAATTTATTTACTATTGCATTGTAAAAGATGAGTTAATGTCAGTGTTTTTTCAATGCACTTCTCATTTACATGTTTCTATAGAAATTTATAACAATGAACAAACTATAGGTTGCGGCAGAACTTTTTTTGGCAGGATTTATGACTAATTGTCTTCCTCCAAGTGCAAGGTGAATTCTAGATAGTTTGATAGGTCAAAGTCAAGCACCTGGATTCACAAGTTTTTTAAAACTAATTACAAAAGCACCGTTCTTGTCAGTTTTTAATTTTCTTGCCTATAAAACAACCATTAAATAATTATTTTTTTGAAGTATTTTTTGAATAATATAAAATATTTTTCAAAGACATGTTTTGTTGTTTGGCTATTTATTCTGATCTACATTATTAATTGCTTAGGGCTTCAAAGTGTCCCCATAATAACATTTTGCCCACCACTGTGCATCCCAAAATTGCCTTACATTATCGCATATACATTGACAAGTTATCTTTAACCATTTGTTCAATGTTCAAATTTATTTCATACTGTTGATATAATGGTAAGATGCATGGCTATTATTTAGCTGATGAAATAAAGATGTAAAAGGGGTTTTTAAGTACTTTTCTCTTGGTGGAGCATGGCCTAAATTTTATCTCATTTGTAATTTGTCAAGGAAAACAAATAATGAGGTTTAGTTGCAAATTAATTTGGAAAAAAGCTGGCGGTGGGTCTATCTCCGCGGATGAGTACTAACCTTTAGTGGTAAACCTTTTTTTAGAAATTAGGGGCTGCCATATCTTCATGAAGATTGCCCTAGCAATGTTTTTTTTATAAAAAGCGAGACACTAGATTCAGTGAATTTTTTGTTAGGATGGATCCAATAAATTGTTAGTAAAAGTTTCTAAGGTTGGAAATAGATGTACTCTGAGAGGGGTAATGCATTTTTAAAGTGAAGAATCAAGGGGACAATACTTTGTTATGATCTAGTGGAATATATGATGCTGATCAGCTCATTGGTGCAATCACATAAAGTGATGTTTGGAGGGGTTTGTAGATATGCATTTCACAGTGCTTTCATGTATTATCTAAATTTATGGGGACCTCAATGCAAAATCTCCTGGTAACATTATAAATCGAAACTTTATCAGAGGGAAACAACATTGCAACAGGTTTATGTTTTAAGAATAGGGAAAACATTTAGAGAATTTCCCTTCATTTGTCTTTTATTTTTCCTCTGTAGATAATTAGAAGTGCAAATGAACGAGGTGAAGATCCTTTCAAGTTGAGTGATAGGTTCTGCCAGGAATTCACAAAAGATGTGGATGCTTTGCAATGCCTTCCCCCATCAGAGGAACCGCGTGTGTCTACCCATATTGAGCAAATCCTTAATATGATAGAACAGGTATGCCACATTTTATTGATTTTGTAAAACATCAATCGGCTCCATCAAAATGCCACTATTGATTTCAGTTCTTGAGTGACTGGTTCTTCTATCTTTTTATCATTTAGATCAATTTTTTCTGCCAATTATTTGTCAGCCCAGTGTCTTCTTTTGAAAAAGAAGTTTACCACTGGTTTTATTTCACTGCCCATCCTGGTCCTTAAGGACATGAAAGGATCTGTTTAGGATGTGGCTTAAGATATGTTTCAATATTTCCATTGCCCAGGCCTGTATGTTGGTCGATATGCTCTCTGATGCATCTTGAGTTGCTTAACTTTTTTGGGGGTAAATATTAGTATTCTTGACAAGTTGCATTTGCTTTTACTCTAGCTAGAATCCCTTTTCCTTGTTTTGTGGAATTTGATCTGCTGATTGGAGCATGATTGGTGCAATATTAAGATTATGGCTAAATTTTAGATATATTGCCATAAACATGTAAAGGAATGTGCTTTCGTGCTGAATGGCTTGTTATAGTTCAATTTTTATTTTATCTACATTTGTTGTTGCCGTGGTGGAAAATCTGATGCACCTGCTGCATGGAAATTACCAGATTATTGAGAATGGGTGTGCATATCCTCTCGATGGAGATGTTTACTTTTCTGTAGATCAGTTTCCGTCTTATGGCTGCCTCTCTGGAAGAAAATTGGATGATAATCGAGCTGGTGGTGGTGGACGAGTTTCTGTAGACACAAGAAAAAGGAATCCTGCCGACTTTGCTCTTTGGAAAGTGAGATTTTGATTGAGGGTCTGTATATTCCAACTTTGTATGGTGGAATTCTAGCTGATTCTATTGGATGTTTGTACAGTCTGCGAAGCCTGGTGAACCCAGTTGGCCAAGCAAATGGGGTCCTGGCAGACCTGGATGGCATATTGAATGCAGTGCAATGAGCGCACATTATCTAGGTCATGCCTTTGATATCCATGGTGGAGGAAAAGACTTGGTGTTCCCTCATCATGAAAATGAGCTTGCCCAGAGTCGTGCTGCTTGCCCGTCCAGTAATGTCAGCTATTGGATGCACAACGGCTTTGTCAACATTGATAATGAGAAAATGTCGAAGTCTCTAAAAAACTTTTTCACAATCCGTGATGTAAGATTTGGAATAGATGGTCATTTTCAATAGTTTCTTCACGTTTATAGCTATTTAATTATTATCTTTTGTTGGTTGTAGATTATTTCAAAGTACCATCCATTAGTACTAAGATTCTTCTTAATGGGTACACATTATCGGTCTGATGTCAATTACACTGATAGACTGCTCCAAGGTGCTTCAGACCGTGTCTTTTACATATATCAGGTAAGCATCAAATGTTTATTTGAGTATCGTGCATGCCAGTTAATTTGATGCGGATCTGTTCTATTACAAGTTATAGACCAGGGATCATCAGAGTCCAAATGTCATATCCAATAATTTATATTGATCATCTTGCATTTTTCTTTCCAGACTCTTCATGACTGCGAGGAGGCTTTATCACCATTTCGGGGAGAAAGCAAATGTGACCGAGCCCCAGCTGATGATAGGAAGATTATCAACAAATTTCGCTCTGATTTCGTTGCTGCGATGTCAGATGATCTGCACGTTACTGTAGTTTTGAAGGACATTTTGGAGCCACTAAGGCTAATTAACAGTAACCTGAAGAAATTAAAGGTTTTAATCAATTTCAACAACGTACATTTCCACCTAGTTTTTAATAGCCCTCTGTGCTCATTGATTTAAGATATAGTTCTAGATCTTGGTTTTCAGCTTTATTAGTCTCTGTCCTCATTGTCTTAACCATTATTATCCTAGCACAGCATAATTTTTTTGGCTAAATTCTCACTGTTCTCTCACCTGCTATGCCCTATGTTCTTTCCTGCCATTTTATCGATCTTTTCCGCATGTCATAATTTCTTTGATGCTAATTTCCTGTTCATGGTCAAGCAGGGTAAGAAGCAGCAGTTATCCTTGTTTCATTCTCTTATAGCGCTGGAAACGGTTGTAAAGGAGGTTTTGAATGTCCTTGGCTTACTATCCTCTTCCACTTCTTCAGAGGTGTTAAAAGGCACATTGCGAAGTTTGTCTTATCTTTTTATTCCCACTTATATCTACTACTTTTTGCTTGGCAGGTGCTGCGTCAATTGAAAGAAAAAGCATTAGAGAAAGCAGGATTAACGGAGGAGGATGTCTTGGCACTAATCAATGAAAGAGCATTGGCTAGGAAAAACAAAGAGTTCGATAAATCTGACCAGATAAGGAAAGACCTGGAATTCAAGGGCATAGCCTTGATGGATGAGCCCAAAGGAACTATATGGCGTCCTTGCGGCCCCCCAGAAGAGGAGGAGGACGTGGTTGCAACTCTGGACAAGCTTGTGGTAGCAACTCCTGATAAGCCCGTGGCTGCTACTCCTGATCAGCCTGTGGTAGCAACTCCTGATAAGCCCACGGTTGCAACTCCTGATCATCCCATGGTGGCAAATTTGGACCAGGATAAGTCACGATAACCTTCAGTTCTTCGCAAGCATGAATCAACGGTAATAGAAAACCCCATTGTCATCACTGGGTAATTTATGTCCGAAATTTTGTGTTATTTCCCATGGTGTATCTTATAGAGGGCTTTTTTTTAAAATTATGCCCATGATATTACAAGTCAAATTAGAAATTAGAAGAAATGTAGTTGTACCCATTCACACGTTTAATTGTATGCTGTTTCATTTACCTGTTAGATTAAGGAGACCTGCCAGCGTTAGCCTGTCTAGGGATGTGGGATAAATTTTATTGAAGAAATTGTTCTCCTATTTTCTGTTTTAATGTTAATGATGTTAAACAGGTCAAAGTTTTTAACTCCTTCATGCTTAGCCCTTGTTTGAGTAATTCATCTGTTACTGTGGACTGAAAAAAAGATCCTTTTTGCTCATTGATGTATTTGTATCATTGAAGTTAATATGATCATTTTGCTTGGAGATTATGGATTGACATTGAATCTGCATTTCATGCTAATGCTGGAGAGAAAATAGAGGCGTCTTAGAGCATGCAGGTGTAGCAGTCTGCTTGCATGTTCACGGTATTTGCCTGGGTCGGAAAGTGCTCTTTCGAGATTTGCAGTGACCGGGACTCTGCACGAGAATTGGCAGGATCCTGGCAGTGATGCTTGTCTTGCTAGAACCTGAAGCCTAGCTTGATTGTGGGATCAAGTTGAGAATAACCATTTACCCCTAATAAAAAATGCTGAATGTTTATCTTGTTAAATTTTGATGCTGCACTTCGCCAATCCGTTAGCCCATGCTATAAGACTTTGTTTATTTTCCTCTTTTTCATTGGTGGGGTTTGTAAATGTTAGAATCAAGTGCGCAAAGCACACATAATGATGGAGACTAGGATTTACATGGGAAATCATACAGAGAGGGAAAAAAACATGGGAGCTCTCGATCCCTAATCTCCTCACTAGAGATTAGGACTCTCTTCACTAAGATAACAAATCCAATGAGAGAGGATGAGTACAATATATAGAGGAAGGATGTGTAAGCAGTTCCTCATTTGAAGATCGGTTTTCCCATATAAGTACGATAACTCAACACTCTCCCTCAAGTTGGGTATACATGTCCACCATGCGAAACTTGCCTACACTTAAATCAAACTAAACCATAGAAAGGTCCTTTGTGAAGAGATCAACAACATGATTGGTCTTCAGATAAGGAAGATGTAACAATTCAACATCAATATTTACAAAGTGTTCATCAATCTCCAAATGCTTCGTTTCGCATGCACTACAGGATTGTTGGTCACGTTTATTACATTCTTGTCACAAAACACCTCCATTGACATACTAACCTTGATGCCTAAATCAGTGGGCAGAATTTTTAGCCATAGCAATTTTGTAACACCATTGTAAGAGCTTGATATCCTGCTTCAGGACTTGATCTTGAAACTACATTTTGCCTCCTACTTTAAATAGTCAAATTTCTGCATAGATATACCTCATAACATGAGGTGGATCTTCTATCATCAACGGAGCCAACCAAGTCCAGCAGTAGTATACCTTTTCTTGGTGATCTTTTTATGTAGCATATAATTCTATTTACAGCATTAGCATGAGAGGTAGTAGGAGCATCATGAATTGACTCGTCATGTTTACAAGGGTAAGATAAATCAATTTTCCTACCAATCTTTAATGCGTACCATTTCCTACATCATCAGAATCTCACCATCCTCTTTATTCAGATAATGATTTGCCTCAGTAGGATTAGTAGTAGGCTTGCATCCAAACGTGCCACAATCCTTCAATAAGTTCATGGCATATTTTCGTTGACTTAGATACATACCTCCTAGAGATCGAGTCATCTCAATACATAGGAAGTACTTTAACTTCCCCAATCCCTTCAGTTCAAATTCAGATGCAAATGTTTTTTTTATCCTGGAGAGTTCCCTTTGTCATCACCTATATGGATCATGTTTTCTACATACATGAAAAGAATAGACATTTTTTCGCCACTCCTCCTTATAAACAGAGTGTGGTATCCATTCCTAGTCATTGTCACATGGAGACGTTCAAATCAAGCTCTTGGTGATTATTTTAGTTCATATAAAGACCTTTTTAGTTTGCAATACTTGTTATCCTTCTCAAACCCGTGCGGCATTTTCATATACACTTCTTTAAGATCACCATTCAAGAAAGCTTTGTTCACATCTAACAGATACATTTTCCAGGAAAAATGAGTTGCTAGGCAAATAATAACCATGATCGCATTCATTTTGACAACATGAGCAAATGTCTCCAGGTAGTCAATCCCCCTATTATTGACCATATCCTCTAGATACAAGCCGAGTTTTGAATTTATCAATGGTCTCATCATCATCATCATCATCATACTTGATCGTGTAGACCCATTTTGAGCCAACAAGGTCAGCGCCCTTGGGAGCATCAACAATATCTCAAGTATTATTTTTAATCAAGGCATCCATGTCTTCCTTCATTGCATTGATCCATTTCGGATCCTTTTTGGCATCATCAAGAAAGGTATGTATATCTCAAACTCATCTTGGTGTAAGCAACAAAGTCCACCCAATAACGAGTAGAGGCTTGAACAGTTCCCATTGATTTTCTCATAGTAATAGAACGATCATTCGGTAAGGGTTGACATTATCAGTATAATATCATGAGGGAGAGGAACACTTGTAGAGTTTTCGTGGCCAATATCACCCGTGGAAAGGTTGGCATCATGGTTAGAGGAAATGTTGACATCATGGTCAGATGAAAGGTTGACATCATGGTTCAGTATCATCTCTTCTCCAATTTGCACCACTATATTTGATTCCTTTCGTCTACTGTAAGTATGTCGAGAAGTAGGGCTCACTCTCAAAGAAAATAACATCCTTACTCACGTGAAGATGGTGTGCCACAAGGTTATAAAATTTATATCCTTTTTGGATTTCAAAATTAGCCAAGAAAGATGCACTTTGGGCCCTTGGATCCAACTCTTCCCAACGTGGTACAGAGTTATAAAGAAAGCATACACATCCAAAAACTCGTGGTTCCAAACTGAAGGGAGAGGTATCCTGATGGATGACGGGGCAATGGATTCTCTTCCTTATTACGACAGAAGGTGTCCTATTAATCAGATAAGCAGTTGTCAAGGCAACTTCTTTCCAAAAATTCTTTGGAACATTTCGCTAGAGTAGGAGTGCTCTGACGACATTCAATAAATGAAAGTTTTTCCTTTCAACAATCATGTTCTGTTGTGTCGTATAACTACATGAGGATTCTAAACGATACCCTTCTCATTAGGAAAAGCACGTAGGGAACTTTTCATGTACTCCTTGACAATATTAGTCATGAGCTTTTTTACTCTTGTTGCATGCTGAGTGCTTATCATATTTATTAAGTTCTTTACAGCAACATGAACTTCACTTCTATGATTTAAAAGGTACACATAAGTACTCCGTGAAAAATCGTCAATGAAAGTGATATTGTACATGTGGTCACCCACGTTCTATACACTGGCGGACCCCAAACATCAAAATGCACTAATTTGAATGCATGAGTAGATTTCCCAGTAGATGCAGGAAACATTGTGCGTGTTTGCTCTGCAAATTGACAAACTACACGTTGCAAATCATACCCAAACAATCTGGGGAAAATCTCAGGCATCAACTTATGTAAAAAAACAAAAATGATATGACCAAGACGTTCATGTCATTTGTGTACTAAAATGAACTTGTCCCTTTTAAGGCGAGCTTTCATCAAAGAGGTAAGTGTGACCCACATGAGTTGGAAGACGATATAATCCATCCTCAACCAATTCAATAATAATGTTTTGCTTGTCTCTAAGTCCTCTAAAACACATGAGGTGTGATAAAAAAAATTAGCTTGCAATGCAATTCTTTAGTAATCGTACAGACTGACAAAAGATTTATTGGAAATCAAGGACGTAGCTTGCATCTGTAAGGAGGAAAAGGTCGACAACAGAAATAGCTCATTTTCCAACAACAATAGCTGGAGACCCATTTGCAACTATAACTTTCTCTTTTCAAAATGACAACTTATAATTGTGAAACATTCTAAGATCACTTGTCATGTGATCGGATACACCATTGTCGATAATCCACTCAGATTTGGTAGAGCAAACATTATTGGTTCTACTAGTATTAAGAGCAGAACCATTGTTTGTCGATTGCAAAGAGACATGTCCTTTAATAAATGATTCCTTCAAGAAGGACTATAACTCCATGATGGTATTCTTTGCCAAGTCAAGATCTCTGGATGATTCAAGCATTAGAGTATCATTCACAAGCAAATTTGTACCATTTACACTTTCACTATCTGTCAAAGACATTTAATCAAATAACTTTAGTTCAATACAGACAGTAGTTTCAGCACATATAACTGAAATCACAGTAAATATCCCAAGTGATAGATGCAACCATGTGATTCGATAGAACAAGAAAAACACAGCTCTCACTCCTCCTAAACTCCTATTGGTTGTTTTCTAAAAACACAACAACCCTCTTTATCCAGGATAAAAAAACATGCACATTTGCTACCCATAATACAACATCATTCAAGGGAGGTATTGTCCCTCGCACATTATACCAACAACAACAACCAAGGGATTCGCCACACCCTTAGAGACAAAACTAGGTCACGTGATAGAGCTTCGGCTCCTCACAAAAACCACCAAACATATGACTTCAAACTTCAGTTTCGACGAGCATGGTTTCTTCCATGGCAAGAGCTTCAGATTGAGGTGAACACCCCCCTCCAGCACATTGACTTATGTATTGTAGACAACCAAACAGAGATCTCAGTGAGGATCTGACACCATGTTAGAATCAAACACGCAAAGCATACACAAAGATAGAGATAAGTATTTACATGGAAAACCCTACAGAGAGGGAAAAACCACGGGGGCTCTCTATCCATAAACTTATTCACTAGAGATAAGGACTATGTTCTATAAGATAAAAAAATCCAATGAGGAAGTGAGTACAATACTTAGAGAATGATGGGGTAAACGATCCCTCAACTAAAGATATGTTTACCTTTATAAGCACGATAACTAAACAATAAACATACTTGACTAGGATGACTATTTGAGACAATCACAAATCCATTTGTTGCAGTTTTTAAATGGGATTTTTACATCCAAACCTTGCACACTTTCAATATATCGTACATAACCCTCCATTATGACAAATTACATCCAGGGCCTTGAATACATGTCTGTCTCACACACATGCCCTTTCGTTACTTTAGTTCATTAATCCAGCTATACACTTGAACCCATATCTAATCTGACAACTATCGATAACATTCAAAAAAGAGAAAAACACTTGACCCAGCACCTCTCCCCCTTCCTCCTCTCTCGTTATTTTCCTCTAGCTCTTTCCCTCACCATCCACCTCTTCCTTCGCAGCTCCGTGATGAATCCATGATTCATCTCTTTTATTCTTTCATTTTGACTAAAATCCTTGGTAAAATATATGAAAATATTCACCAATTCTTACTAATTAACATTCTGATCACATTTGTTAATATTATATATTTAACACTTATTTATATAAAATAAAATAGTAAAGAGAAAATTAAAATAAAAGAAAAGAAGGATGTAGATAGGGAATATGTACAGACTGATCCTAACCTTGAGACTAGATCAATATTAACCTGATTGATAAAATAAACAAGTAGGATGAGATAAGGATCACAATTTATAAAAAGATCAAAAACTAAGAGAATATCATTGTACATTTATAAATTTTCCGTCGTGTACATATGTTCACTTATTTTATTTATCATTCAAAAAATCTCGAACAAATTGTTTATAATAATATATATTAATTTATAAAAAAATCAGAAAAGTTATTTATTGTGTAAATAATTAATTAGAATGAACCTAAAAAACGTAAAAAATCAACTTCCAAGGTTCATAACTATTTATAGAAAACTCCAAATTGATCAAACTCACTTTTAAAGTTCGTTTTATAACTAATACTATTTATTAAAAATATCAAAAAAATATTAGAATAAAACGTGTGAGTTTTGACATTTGGACCCCTTTATATATGTGTTATATATAATTGTTGTTCTTATTATTTAAAATAAGATGATTATTTTTTATTAATATTCTATTAGAACTTGATCTTGTTTTGCTTCAACATGCAAAGGTAATCATAATGTATTCAGTTTTTTGTCAATAATATCATATTTTTTAATGGGACTCATGGAATTATATATATATATATATATATCATTATAGAAAAATAAATTTAGAATGATAAGAACGTAGAATAACTGCAAAAATTATGTATAGTTGTGCATTACATATTGTTTGTTGGACATTTTCCTTGATCATGTAACTTTTTAACTTATCATATTAATCTATATTAAAAATAGAATTATAAAATACATGCTTTTAGATTATAAGATTTTTGGGATTTTTACACATGTACTCCTTTGAGTTTCCACATATACACTATACACCTATCTTTTTGCAATAACAGGTTCTGGTGATGAGTGTGTTACCCTTCTTGCATTATTAACGTTGTATCCTTCCACTAGTTGACTATCCTATTAAAATGTACTAAGCCATGATTTCTTTAAACAAATGTATGATTAAGGAAAAATATACAAGATGATGTGCTTGATATTACGTTCAAAGAACCATCACCAACAGCAGGAAAATATGAATTGCATCTCCCTTCACCGAGAAAGAGGATGCCACCTTAGGCTAGAGGAGGGGGAGAGTGGCATGAAGGAAGATAGACGAGGAAGGAGTACAACAAAGACTAGATAACTACACGTGTACCACTCTCTGTTCTTTCAAATTACATTTGTTTCTATAAGTTAGCACTTGTTTCGGAGGGAAATAGACAACTAACTCAAGGGTACAACTATTAATGGTGTAAGAAGGTAGGAGAACACATGTTATTGCAAAATAAGGGTATAAGGCCCCGTTTGTTTGATTGGAAAGGATTTACAATCGAATGGAATCAAGACAAGAATGGAATTAACAATGGAATGGAAAAGAAAAAATTTTTCCATTACATTGTTTGGATCATATTGGGAATTGGAAATTTTACTATGAGACATATTCCTTTCTTATATTTGGAAAAGAAAAAGATAGAAATAAAATAACATTCCTTTGATATATTTCGTTAAGTAGAAAAAAAATCGGTATTCTTAAACTTATTTTTTTCATATAATCGATATATTTCATGTAAAGAATCAATAGTCAAATTTAAATGGAAACTACTTTCATTTTTCATATAATTGATATATTTGATATATCCATATCCGTATCCGCTACAATATTTTATTACCATATCTATATCCATATTCTAAAGAAATTAAAAATGTTATGGTAATTTGTATTTGGAAAAAAATAAAAACACATATCCATGTCCGTATATGTATTCACTAAGATATAACCCATGTCCATATCCTAAAAAACTAAATACGATATCTGTATCAATATTTATAACTGCAAAAAAAAACCTATTTCCATGTCCATATCAGCTTCCGTAAAAAACACATCCATGTTCATATATGTATCCGTAGAAAAATAAAATTCATATCCATTTTTGTGTTATATCTACTAGAATATAATCAGTATCCATATCTTAGAAAAAAAAATTGGACATTGCCTCTGTTTCCATATCCATATTAGAAAAAAATCATATATCCATATCCATATCCGTATCTGGAAAAAAAACAGAAAAACACATATCTGTGTTTGTATCCGTATCCGTAAACTAATCATATATGATATATTTTATCCTTTTAATAGATATATTTAATATATATGTATTCATATCTACTGAAATATCTTGTAAACATATTTGTATCCATATTCCCAAAAAATTAGAATGTATCTATATATGTATCCATAAAAAAATATCGCATATCCATGTCAGTATCCATATATGCATATATTTGTAACTTATTCAACCTTTTGCATCCATATATTTGTATCCATGTCAGTATCCATATATCTATATAAAAAATGATATCCATGTCGGTGTCCAAAAAATATCCAAAAAACGAAAAACACATATCCATGTCGATAACCATATATTTGTAATAATGATGTATTAATTAAATATATTGAAGAAGAACACATTCATTAGCATTGGTAAGGAATGGAATCCCAATTCCTTGGGGGATACCTAGGAATGGCGATTCCCATGAATGAGAGAATCATGTTTCCTTTGTAATCGTTATTCCTGCATAAAGTTGATCTAACAAACAAAGAATGGAATCGAGAGAGGAATGATGATTCCATTCCCTCCTCTATTCCTGCATAACAAACGGGGCCTAAGGGCCCGTTCGGTAGGAGAATAAGCAGGAATAAGGATGGGGAATAAGGGTCTATTCTCCGTTCGGCTGGAGGATAAGATAGAGAATAAGGTGATAAAGGTAGGTAAGGTGGGATAAAGATAGGAATAAGAGTGAAATAAGATGAAATAATAAGAATAGTCGTACACACGGGGAAGCGTGTTGGGGACTTATTCCCCTTATTCCATTCCTCCTTATACCCCAAACGAACCAGGCCTAAGTGTAACTATAAAACCTCCAAGTGGTAAAAGTGTAAAAATTTTAAAAATTTGTATATAAAATAATTAATATATACTTTAAATCAACTACTAGCATTTCAGATTTAAAATAAATGAACAAATTTGAATTCAAGTTAATCGAATTATTGAAATTCGATTTGAGTTCAGATTTGGAATTTTGAAAATGAATTGAACGAATTGAAACTGAATCTGGGTGAATTTGAGTGTAACCGATTCAATTAGCACCCTGTGTGGAATTGTTGTGGACGGGGGGCTGGTGGTGGTGTTGTGCATATGGGTATGAATGTGTTGGCACGTGTTTGTGTGCACATGTGTGCAAGTATGTATGAATGTGTGCAGGTATGTATGCATGTGTGCAAACGTAACAGCCACCTTCCATAAATTTATAAAAAAATGTTAGTAGATAATCAAGACAGACATCTGCATTTGCGGAAGAAAACACAAACCTGAAGATTACCGCATTTCATATCCAGCTGATTAGTTTACACAGAATTCATGTGCCCTTTCAGATACAGCTTGAGCAGGCAATCGCGGCCGAAAACTACTCCTTAAGAACAGTCAAACCCTGACTTGTTCCAAAGCTCGGAGAAGGTGTCTCGCTGCAGGGCTTTCTTGAACGTCTGCAGTTCCAATCACATACTGGTCGAGTTGATAATCCACGCCGGCGATGTCCATGAGATCAAAACAATCAAAACCAGAGGCACATCTTTATGGCTAAAAAGGTCTGTTTGGAACGAGATTGACGGCTTACACAGCACAGATATAAGAATGTTTGACTGCAAGAATATGTGAGAAATGTACTGCTGAGATTACTCTACGGTAGGAAGAAATCATGTTGACATGTTGCAGTTGGCACACCAAGTTCCAGAAATATAGCACATGAACAGATTTTTCATTCGGTATGTGGTTGTCGGCAACTTAATAAAAATCCAAATTCTTTTGAGAGGCTCGAGTTTTTTTTTTCCAGCTACATCACATACAAAAAAAATACAATCAAAAGCGGATTTGAAAGCACAAGATCGTACAGGAGTAGAAAATATGTGGTGGGCGATATCTACTCAATCTTCTGCTGACGGGATATCACTTAAGTCTAGACCCTCAACAGGCAAATCAGGTGTAAGAGGGCCGAGGATTCCATCAGAGCTTAGCGACAATCCACTCTGCAAGACAAAGGAAAATAGAATGAAGAGACTTGACTGATTTCCTTTCAAATCTGATACAATGTGATCACTTTTTATTGTGTTACACAATGTGTTCGATTTGAAAATGATGTATAATTATCATAAGAATTGTTGAGATATTTGTATATTTTATATTTATTTCTTATTTTTGTCCTTCTTGTCCTCTTATGTAATTAGCTCGGGGCCTTTCTCCTATATAAGAGAGCCCTTGGGCCTCTTCAACGATATGTTATTCCATTCTTCCAACATGGTATCGGAGCAAACGAAAAAAAACCCTAACCCCACCGCTGCCCCCCCCCCCCTCTGCCGACCGCCTGTAGCCCCCCCCCCCCCCCCACACACACACACACACAATCCTGGTGTTACCGCCTGCAGCACCCCCCCTGCAGGTCGCCAGCCGCCTGCAGTCCTCTCTGCCAGTTGTCCCCCCTCCTCGCAACCCTGCCCCCGCCACTCCCTTGTGGGCTGTCCCACCTCCTACAGGCCGCAGTCCGGCTGCCGCTGCATGCTTATAGAGTCTGATTTCAACCGGAAACTGTGATTTCTGACATATGAATCACGTTTTCCAGCCATATACTACACCAAAGATTGAAGAGGATGGTTGTATGAGCCTACACGTACAACCATTCCTTCATATGATTGTGTAGACTTGCTCGGAATAGTCTACGCCCTAGTTTAGGTTCGGATCTTCGGTATTTTTCGTCATGTCAGAGAACAAAGGTGGTGTATTTTCGTTGTCAGGTGCCTTCAAGGGTCCAGCTCCTAACGTGAAGATGGACAGGACCAACTACGAGTTGTGGTCCATGCAGTGCCATAACAAAGAGCACATTTTGACTGATTTCGAGCCGACAGACAAGATTGGTGCTAATGCTTCATGGAAGCAAGATGATGCCCATGCACAGATTTGGCTCTCCGGGATGCTCACCAAGGAATTGTCAATGACATCGTCAATCAACCCACAGCCAAGGCTATACGAGATATCCTAGCTGACACATATTGGCAAGCCAAGAATGAGAGATTCTCCAATTGTGATTTGATATATTCTCGACCAAGCATAATGATCGGCCTCTTCATGCCTACTTCTCGCATCTCCGAGGCATGTTTGAGCGTCTTCATAGCTTTATGCCCATTACTACTAGCACTGAGCAGCAACATGCACACTGGAATGCAACTATGACAGAAGTTTTTTTGTCATCCCTTAACTCTGAGTACGATGCAGCATGTATTCATCTGCTTACTACAGATACAATACCACCAATGGAGGAGGTCTACAAGAGGCTGAGCAGAATCACTACCTCATCTCCTACCATGGCTCAAACTTTCTCTATGATGGCAGCTTCTCACAGCAGAGGGTGTACTTCATAGTTCCGTGGACGAGGATCTCGTGGTCGAGGAGGAGGACGTCAACGTAGCCCATGCTCACACTGCCACCGTCCAGGTCATTCGGAGAAGACATGCTATATGAAGCATGGGTATCCTACGTCTGCCTATGCAACTGAGTAGACAGACTACTCAAACTCCTTCTCATGATGCAAGGCTTGATGATAGTCTCTAGATTGAGAGAGATGATGACTACAATGTCCACCTCAGGAGGCTCAGCTGTAGGATCTTCAAATGGTGCAGCTATTGCCAGAGCTTGTACGAGTTCGTCAGGCATTGGCTTATGCACTTACCGGTTGTAGCAGTTCAATTTGACTGATTGGATTATGGACTCCGGAGCATCTCATCATATGTGTGGAGATCGAGCTCAGTTTAGTTCTTACAGATCTATCCCGCCTGGTAGATCAGTGGTGATTGCAAATGAGGTTCATCTACCCATTGTTGGTCAGAGGGAGATTGTCCTAAGCCCCTCGATGCGCCGGCAGAATGTCTTACATGCTCTAGATTTTCAAATGAATATTTTGTCTATTAGTTAGACTACAAAAGATTTACATTGTCATGCCATACAATGTTGTAAAAGTCAGCCGACTAGGCCGACTAATCGAGTTGGGTGGGTAGCCGACTCGAGTAGGCCTAGTCGGCCATTAGTCGGTCAACCCGACTAATCGGGCCGACTAGTCGGCCGACTTTTACATAGAGGTTTTTTATTTTTTTTATTTTTTTGCTTCTTTTAAATCAAACATATTCTAATATGCTTTAATATTATATTTAAAGTCAATTACTCCTTTTGTTTCATTATAATAGTATAGAAAATGTTCAAATCTATGCAATATATAAGATATATGTATAAAAATGATTTATATTGCGAATATATAAGAATATATGTATAAAAAATTATTTATATATTAAAATAAATAAAAAAATCAAAACCGACTAATGACCGACTAAATTCGATTAGTCGCCCGACTACCGGTTAATTCTTAGTCAATGACCCCACCGACCGAGTACCGACTACCGCTTTCTGCAACCTTAATGCCATATTTGATTCTCTTCTCTTGTGTTTCAGGACATACTCATGGGCAAAGTGAATGGATGTTGTTGTGAGCAAAGAGGACTTCACAGATCAGTCTAGCCTCCTTGTGTTGGTGCTGCTATCATTCCATCTAGATCAGTTTCTCCTTTTATGTGGCAATTTCGCTTTGGTCACCTTCCCCTGTATTGTGTCATGTTCTACCTCAAATCTCTACTCGTACCACCTCGGAGTGTGAAGCATGACAGCTTGGGAAGTACCATCATTCTTCTTTTTCGAGTCGCCAGAATTGTCATAGTACTCAGTCGTTTGAGTTGTTTCATTTTGACATTTGAGTTCCCAATAGTGTTCCTGATCATCAGGGACATCGGTTCTATATTGTCGTTGTGGATTATTTTTATAGATTGTCTGGATTTTCTTGTTGAAGAATAAATCCGAAGCTGGCCACGTTATTAAATCATTTTTTATTGAAATTAAGAACATTTTTCTACTAATGTAAAGTTTATTCGCGCTGACAATGCCTTGGAATTCTCCACTTTACAAATATCTGACTTTCTCAAGCCTCTTGGTATTGTTCATCAGACTTCATGTGCTTACACTTCGCAGCAGAATGGTGTTGTTGAATGCAAACACCATCATCTTCTTGATGCCACGAAGACTTTTTTAATTCAGAGTCGAGCTCCTTATTCATTCTGGGGAAATGTGGTCCTCCTTGCATGCTACTTTGTGAACCCCATGCCTTCCATTGACCTTGGAGAAAATGTTCCTTACTTGATTGTATTTTCCCGAGAAGGACCCATTCTCCCTACTCCTAGGGTCTTTGGTTTTGTAGCCTTTGTCCACAATTTTATTCTTGGTCGTGACAAGCTCTCTCCAAGAGATGTCAAATGAGTGTTCGTTGACTATTCTCGTACCCAAAAAAGGTACATTTGTTGTGTTTTGACCATGTATGGAGAAAGTATTATGTGAGTGATGATGTCATATTTTTTAGTTTATTATGTATTTCTCTCCTACAGGCGATAAGTTGTCTAACTCCGACTCAGGTGAGGATGTCTTTTTTCCACCACCTCCGTTATCTCCACCATCTCCATCCCATATTGGGTCACAGTCATCTCCACCATCACCCCCTCCACCACCTCCACCTCTGTCTACTATGATGTAGTTCTTGACATGATTTTACATTCGCAGGTCCTCTACTCGCCCCTCTGCTCATGCGTCTTCCTCGTCATTCAACACGCCTCAGGTATGTATTATTACATTGTTTCTACAAATGGCACTGGTGACATGCTTGTACCACAGAATACTCTACATGAGGAGTTGATACCAGAGAACATAGAGGTTGGTGATCTTGAGGTACATATTGCCTTGAGGAAGCCATGTCGTAACTATTCCACTTATCCCGTAGCTGCTCATGCGTCTTCCTCGTCATTCAACACGCCTCAGGTATGTATTATTACATTGTTTCTACAAATGGCACTGGTGACATGCTTGTACCACAGAATACTCTACATGAGGAGTTGATACCAGAGAACATAGAGGTTGGTGATCTTGAGGTACATATTGCCTTGAGGAAGCCATGTCGTAACTATCCCACTTATCCCGTAGCTGCTCATGTTTCTTTGGATCATCTTTTAGAGTACAGTAGTTTTGTCGTGGGACTTTCTGTTGTCATTATCCCACGAACATACCAAGAGGCCACACATGGATATTAGTTGGCGTCTTGCCATGGAGGAGAAGATGATCGTTTTGCAGTCTCATGGTACATGGAGTATTGTTTTTGCTCCTCCTGGTGCCTTTGTTGTAAGGTACAAATGGATCTTTAACATCTAGCAACGAGCAGATGGTAGTGTTGATCGCTGCAAGGCGAGATTTGTAGCATGTGGGTTCACCCAGACTTATGAGGTGAACTACCATGATACCTTCTCACCAGTGGTTATACATTCGACATTGCGCATTCTTCTATCAGTTGTTGTGACTCGAGACTGACCGCTTTACCACTTGATGTGAAGAATGCGATTCTATATGGAGATCTACAGAAGGAGGTATATATGCAGCAACTACCAGGGTTTGCTACTAAGGGGGAGACTGAGAAGGTGTGTAGGCTCCACAAGGCGATTTACGGTTTTGAAGCATAGTTAGAGATCTTGGTACCATAAGCTATCAGAGTTGATAGAGCATCAGGGGTTTGCATGGTCTATTGTAGATCATTCACTTTTTGTTCAGAGGACACAGAGAGGTACAATAGCCATTCTGATTTATGTTGATGATATTATTGTCACAGGTGATGATGAGCAGGGCATTCAGGCTACCAAGAAGTTCCTAGGTCAGTAGTTTGTAACTAAGGATCTTGGCAGTCTTCGTTACTTCCTTCGATTAGAGTTCGTCAGGAACCATAGCGGTCTTGTGATGACCAAGAGGAAGTTTGTGGTTGATCTTCTACTTGAGACAGGGATGACGGGGTGCAAGCCTGCTACTACCCCTATGGATTCGAGCATGAGATTATATGATGATGACATTGAGAAGGTAGACAAGAGGAGATACAGGGAACTTGGCACGAAGCTCCTCTATGCTACTATCACCAGGCCAGACATATCCTTTGTTGTAAGCAAGGTGAGCCAGTTTATAAAGCAGCCTTGGAAGGTTCGTATGGATTTTGTTTATATGATTCTGAGATATTTGAAGACTTCACCAGGTATTGGTCTTCTATTCAGCAGAAGTACTTCTCTTGAGGTGACAGGTTGTGCAGATGCAAATTATGCACGATGCCCTAGAGACAGGAAGTTTACTTCTGTCTTTGCCATTTTTGTTGAGTTCACTAGTGTCATGGAAAAGTAAGAAGCAGATTGTGGTTGTTAGATCCAATGCAGAGTCTGAGTACAGAGCTATGGCTCAGGAGCACAGAGAAGATGTGGGTTAGATCGGTCCTAATTGATCTTGTTGTTGAGGTACCTCTTCCCATGCACCTTTTATGTGACAATCAAGCAGGTTTGTTTTATTGCCAATAATCCCGCATTCCATGAACGGACGAAGCATATAGAGGTGGATTGTCACTATACAAGAGACATGATCCAGAAGGGTTTCATATCCACCTCCAATGTTTCTACTGGAGATCAGATTGTTGATATATTCACCAAAGCCCTTGGTAGAGGTCCATTTCAGAGATGTTCCAAGCTGAGCATGATAGACATATGCTCCAGCTTGAGGGGGAACGTTGAGATATTTGTATCTTTTTATATTTATTTCTTATTTCTTTTTCCTTCGTTTCTTCTTATGTAATTAAACCAGGGCCTGTTTCCTACATAAACCTAGGGTCTCTTCAATGATATGTTATTCCATTCTTCCAACAAGAATCAACCCTTAAAAAAATTGTGGAGTTCCATGAATTTAAACTAAACTGTGCCAAAAAACAAGAATCGATAGATTATAAACTACATACCCTTTTTATTTAAAGGTATCATATCAACTAAATAATTAGAATACGGAGTGGCCATCACGGCTCATTTCGATAATTTGCAGGGTCTGGATATAAAAGCATATCTAGAAATATAATCAAGACACTTGCATAATGATTAATGTGTGTCAATATGTTTGATCAGAAGAACATGATTATTTATGCATATTTGTATGAGCACCAGATAGGTTTCTCTCTTAAAGTTAATCCAACAAAAGTTTTTTGCAGAAATTTCTTTGAAAGGCCTATGGAAAAATATGAACTTCATAAACATGTTAGAATTATTAGAATACTATTTCCATGCAATACTTCCCTGTTATTGACTGTACGGACTTCATTCATGTTTTCCTTTTAATCTCTATAAACATAGGTGTGAACTTCCCTAAGAAAGTACATGCCAAATACACTTCCTACAATCAGAGCTACAAAAAAGGGCAAAACACCATCAGAATTGAGCAGTATCAACAAGACCTCATATCAAAAAATAACACGAACCTCTGGTTGAAATCTAAGCATGTCAGCACGGGCCATTGCTTCAGCCTGAGCTATTCTTTGACGGAAAGTCTGAGCCATCTCATCAGCCTGTGGCCAAACGGTTTATAGATTATTGCTATGAGCGATCACTGGAAAAAGTTTATGCAATATAATACCTTCTCAAAGACAAGTTTTGGATTGCGAATCATGTCTCCTGGAGTCGGCTCCAATTTTTTCGTGGAAAGGCTAACTCGCCCCTCTCTCGCGATCATGGCTCAATATCATCACCTTTACTCAAAATAACACTTGTCTTCAAAATAGCTTAGGAATAATGTGGTACCAAAGAGGAAACATCAAACTTAATATGGTACCTTGAGAGTATCACCAGGTTGCAGGACCGTTGCAATGTCAGAGACACGGTCATGGCTAATCTGGCTAACATGTAGGAGACCGTTAATTCCACCGATGTCTATAAATGCACCATAAGGCTTCAAGCTTTGAACGGTGCCAGTTACTACTGATCCTATTCCAAGCTGAGCCTGGCTGTCAGCCATTGCTTTACGGTTACTGAGAACAAGCCTAGACTGCTCCTCATCAACCTCCACAATTTCAGGGGCAGTTCTTTATCAATGAGCTCTTCAGCCGTTAATTTCTGGTTTATCAACAATACATATGTAAGATACAGTATGATGATCTCAAAACGGAAGAAAAAGGATCATAAGAATTCCCAAAGATCTGATAAATTGCACAAATAGCTGGTATGTTTAATAGAGAACAAAATCTTCTATAAATAGATTCGTGTCTGACACAGGATATCGTGCCATAGATCCACCTTAACATTACATGGTTCCTAGAAAGCAATAAAAATCAAATAGATAAACCATGAATGTAACCAACCGATGATATCTGTGAAAATGGCACAAAACCACGGAGCCCTTCAATATAGCCACCACACCTCCTTTGTTTCCCCCAATAATCTGCAAGCATGTAATTTTAGTAAATAATAAATTAATAATTGGTTAAGGAACAATGTAAAAAAGAGACTAAATTCAGATCATAGATACATAATGTCATAAAATTTCCCAGATAAAAAATCAGCCCATTAATTAGCACATACATTACAAACCATGCCAGTTTCAAACAGAACTAAGTAAAACATTGATTTCAAAATAAGAACTGTAAAAAAATGCCACAATATTAACATTAAAAAATATGTCAAGAGTGAACACGTGATTATACAAATCTCAAACAAAATTCATGTTTTTGCCAGTTGGTTGATGCATGATTGTTTCATTCTAGGGATCAGCTAGATTCAAAAGGCAACAAAGAAAGCATTCACAAAAGGATTAACCCAGACAACTCTTTGCCCATCTGTTACTGGAAAAGACGCATATACTTTTACATGACACATCGAAAAATATGGCTAAAGCTACCTCCAAATATAAGGTGTGTTCGTAAAATAATGCTTAAATAGTAAGGTTCCGGCTGCAAACAGTATAATCCTTTGATAAACAAAAATAAAAGAAAAGGTTGTATAAGGTATCAGAATTTATAATAGATGTATAATTTCGATGCAGAACGACCTAAGAAGAAATACAGACATGAAGTGAAAATACCGGCAGAAATAACTACAGGAATCCAATATTTAATAGCTAGCATGATTGGAGAGCGAATAATGACATGAGTTAGGATTAAACTGTACTGAATCAGCGTGGGAAAAGGGAAATAGAGGCAACGATGGAGGACAAGGCCACAATGAGTTGTAGCTTGCAATATTTTTAAGGAAGAAAATTTTATACCATTTGTGCCGTTAAAAATATCTGTTCGATACATTGAATAAATCCTAAATTAAATGCCCGGGAAAGCACGAAATATTTCTCATTTTATAAAGTGTGAAAAATAAAAGCCAAACCGACTATTAAAAAGACATTTAAAGGAAAATAAAAGAGATAAAACAGCAGAGTGGAGAAAGGCACACAATATCCCACCTTACCCTTGACAACAACATCTTCGGCTTGAAGCTGTCTGCATCTTTCCCATGCAAGATCATATTGAATTGACCTTAAGCTCAGGATTAAACTATCATCAGCTTGATTCTCACCAATAACAACAAACTCTTCCTGTAAGCCTGGAAATATTCCTGCCTCAGATACATGCTTAACTCTGTAAATGCATGCCTCTTGGACAGGCAGATAGGCAGAAGATTTTGCGGTGATGTCAACAAGTGCCCCATTCATATCCGTCATGAAGACGGTTCCCTTAACCTAAAAATCAAATTACAAATGAAAAGATTATCTAACATGTTTTTTTATTGCATACATTAAGTGGCAGACTTCATAAAGGACGTGTAAAATGAAAACCTCACCGGTAACATACACACAATCCATCTCCATTTCAAGTTTCAAATGCTTTTTACAAGATAAAATTTATCAGTGTTTTTTAAAGAAAAAAGGTTTGAGCTGCTGAAATTAAAAACTTACAATTGTTAATGCTATAAAATGAGAATGCAAAAGCGTAATATCGGAGAAAATAGAATAAGAACATTAAACAACACCGGGATTTTACATGGATCCTACTCAGTGAGGAGCATGATGAAACCACGGGAAAATGCCTCAAAGGGCTTATGTGTTCATTGGCCTTTCTCTTATCTGATACAATGGGTCTGGGGATTCTTATATAACCCTCACTGACCATCCAAGTCCCGCAGACAGTAGATGTGGGACTAAACCACTGGATGTGGTAATTGAACCTTGAGGGATCCAATTACCCATCTATAAAAGAGTGACGCATATACTTCAACACTCCCCCTCAAGCTGGAGCATGCAATGCTCAAGTTGGAAATAGAAGAAATCAATCAACTCACAATACAATGCACTACGGACAATATCAACTCAACGCATATACAACTGTCGGTTGCTGTCGAAGACATTGTTTCTCATGCCATGCATGTGAGGAACAAACGGGCTGGAATGTGAGTCGAATTGGGTCTCCTCGTCGAAGAATGTGTGCTATGTACTGCGCATGTCAGAGTCATAGAAACTGAATGAGTATCCTTGTCAGATACTCTGGCCTGCCACATGTAGAAGATTGTGAATCATGTGGACAACTGCTTTATCTCTGAATGGTCGAACTAAAAAAGCCGTGAAAACATGCTCGTCGGAATCCATGGCCGTTGGAGAATGGAGCTTGAAAGTCTCCTCGTCGGAGAACTGGGTCCCTCCCATACCGGCTCGGAGAATGGGATCTCTACTCCGGAGTCCCTATGAAACCACAAGAAAACCCTAGCCCACAATGGCTCTGCCTGATGCGATGGGGTTGATGCGATGGCTTCCGGATGCGCTTGGAGGAAGAGGGCTTTCGATCTTCACGAGATCTGCGTTGCCTGGAGAGCGCACAAGGGCTGAAGGGTTTCGTCTTATTGGATTTTCTTTGGGTTTTGGGAACCCAATACAACAACCATTGTTGTTATTACTATTGTAGTTGCACTACGCGAGAAAGGAGAAGTTGGGGGTGGTATAATCACTGGAGAGGTTTGTTGTATTGTTGTTGCTGCTTGTTGAGATTTCAATGACGATGAAACATATCTTCAGAATAATGGATCGTTGTCATCTTCATCACAGTGATGCCCTTCTCGTTTCGATCTTCTTGGGTTCTCATATTAGAACCCATCGGGCCTGGTGATACTGGATATGTGTAGGCCTTGGAGAAAAGAAACCCCTAGAACTCCTCTTGATCTTGAAGGAACAATAATAATAATCTTCAAGAATGATTCTTCAATTACAAATCTTCAAGAACATAATTCTAAAAATCGAATCTGCTCCGTTAATCAAATCTCAAACAAATAACGAACATAAAATAAATCCTCGAGAATCAAACCCGCTCAGATACCATGTTATAAAATGAGAATGTGGAAGCGGAATATCAGAGAAAATAGAATAAGAACAATAAAGAACACTGGGATTTTACGTGGAACCTTACTTCGTGAGGAGCGGGATGAAACCACGGGAGAACGCCTCAAAGGGCTGATATGTTCATTGGACTTTCTCTCATCTGATTCAATGGATCTGGGGCTTCTTGAGCCCCCACTAGCCCTCCAACTCCCACAGATAGTAGATGTGGGACTAAACCAGTGGATGTGGTAATTGGACACTGGAGGGATCTAATTACCCATCTACACAAGAGTGACGCATATACGCCAGCAATTAACTCAAAGAAAAATATGAAATCTACTACAACAAAGCCCCTAGAGATTTTTCACTTTCGTGAACAAAGGTCATATTGAATCGATTAATGCCACATCAGAGCCCTAATAGCCTTTCCTCGATGTTCTTGCCAACTACTTTATGAAAAGCAAAATTCGGACACTTTTATAAATGGCACCCAAATTATGGCTTTCACCATTTCCTATAGCATATCTCGTAAATGTATCCAGACTATGAATCTTCATCATCCTGAGCAAGGTTTTAAATCTCGATTTCAATTTCGTTTCGAGATGCTGAAAAAACGAGACAATTTCGAAATTTCGACGAAATTTCGAAGAAATTTCGCCAATTTCGGCCAAAATCTTCCTAGATTTGTGAAGGAAGGGTATATATCGAGATTTCGATTTCGGTTTCCGTAGGGTGTCGAAACCGAAATTTCGCCGAAATTTCGTCGAAATTTCGTCGAAATTTCGCGAAATTTGAAACAATGGTCCTGCTCAAACTCGTATTACTGTCAATCGAATTCATCTAATGGTTCCAGACCAACAATTGTAGCTTTTTTTCTAAATTAAACATTTGTTCAATATGCCGACAAAAGCTCTGCGAGATCTATGGACATTGGCGCGACCAGAATAGGGAACAGGAGGAAAGTAGGAGATGATGGGAGAATGGCACTAAGAAAATGGAAGCTGAATACTGTCAGTTGTATTGGCTTCTAGATGGGAATGTGTGGAGATGCAGAAGATTACATGCCAAGCTACATGAGGGAGAAGGGGATTGAGAAAGAGATTTAAAGGAAGGAGAGGCGAAAGAAATCCATGGGAAGAGGGATAAAAGCCAGTGGGCAATAATAAACTGTTCGCTGAAACCATAGGAGTAACTCCGTGCGTGCGTGTGTGTGTGTGTGCGTGTGCGTGCGTGTGCGTGCGCGTGCGTGGGCGTGCGTGTGCGTGCGTGCGCGTGCGTGCGAGCGCGTGCGCGCGCGCGCGCGCGAGCGCGCGCGTGCGTGTGCGTGTGCGTGTGCGTGTGCGTGTGTGCGTGTGTGCGTGTGTGCGTGTGTGCGTGTGCGTGTGCGTGTGTGCGTGTGTGCGTGTGTGCGTGTGTGTGTCTGTGTGTCTGTGTGTCTGTGTGTCTGTGTGTGTGTGTGTGTCTGTGTGTGTGTGTGTCTGTGTGTGTGTGTCTGTGTGTGTCTGTGTGTGTGTCTGTGTGTGTCTGTGTGTGTCTGTGTGTGTCTGTGTGTGTCTGTGTGTCTGTGTGTGTGTCTGTGTGTGTCTGTGTGTGTCTGTGTGTGTGTGTGTGTGTGGGTGGGTGTGTGGGTGTGTGGGTGTGTGGGTGTGTGGGTGTGCGTGTGTGCGTGTGCGCGTGTGGGCGTGTGGGCGTGTGGGCGTGGGCGCGTGGGCGCGTGCGCGCGTGCGCGTGCGCGCGTGCGCGTGCGCGCGTGCGCGTGCGCGTGCAAAGCCTAGGGGAGTGGGTGCCATTGACAATCACTACTGTCCGTCCTGGAGGAATCTGAGTGTATCCTGTAAGTAGACTCTGGTCGCCACATAGATGATGTGTAGCACCCGAGTCCATGATCCACGGTAATGTATCAGATCTACTACTGTGGAGTGCAAGTGTACTACCTGAAGTACTAGTAGAGGCAGAGGCAGAAGCAGCAGCATCAGTATGACTCTCTGTAGTCGATGCTGGACCGGATGGTGGGATAATGCCCCTGAGACGGGCAACTAGATCATCAAATCGTTGATCCAGTGTAGCAGCAGATGGGGGCTCTATCTGCTCAGCGGCTCGTGCAGATGCAGGGAATCCATGCTTTGAGTAGCATGTGTCTTCAGTATGTCCGACTCGGTGACAATATGAGCATGTTGGCCTAGTGCGGCCACCCCTTCCACGAGGAGTACGTCCACGGCCCTGGTGATGAAAAACACGGCCTTTGTTGGCCGCCATAGCTGAGGGGTTCTGACTCGCAGCTGCTGAAGGTACTGTGATCCTACTCAATCTGTGAAAGGCTTCCTCCATGGGAGGAATAGTCGAGTCCGCCAAAATCTGTGAACGTGCTGCCTCATACTCTGGATCAAGTGCAGCGAGAAACACACCCACCATCGTCGCATTCCTGTATGTCTTCTGCTGTTCTGGCGGCGGTAAGAGGCATGAAGCTCTAAATCTTCTCGAACATCCCTCTCAATGATGTATAGAGAGAATGTAAAGGACGGTCGTTCTGCTTTATTGTGAATATATCATGTTGTAGTTGCAGGATCTTCGTCTCGTTCTTCGCCTGAGAATATGTCGCTGCCAGGATATCCCACATGTCTTTGGCTGTGGGTTGATGTAGAATGTCATTGGTGATTTTCAATAGCCAATGTGCCAGATAGCCATACCTTGGCATATGCATCATCAGCCTCCCATGAGGCATGAACTCCAGTCTTCTCTGCAGGCTCGGGCTCGGTAAGAATGTGCTTCTTACCTGTTGACTTCATCATACTCATGAACTGCATTGCCCACAGTTCATAGTCCGTACCATCCATCTTGACAATGGGCGCTGGACCACGAAACGCGCCAATAGACGGGATATCTGCCTTGCTTTCTGACATAATGGAGACGGAAGACTACGGCGAATGACAAGAGGTAATCTTTGTCTACAATGGACATAGACGGGATTAGTTGCATGTGTAGACCTCAAGCAACTATCCCCATGAATACGTGCGCGCTACGGTGTTGACGCACGCAAACTATGGGCTGGCGCACAGAGATCACGCACGGTGGTGCACAGTCAGCGCGTAGTAGTGCGCAGGAGTGCGCGCAGGGGTGCGCGCTGGAGTGCGTGCAGACCAGGAACTCACGCTCGGTGGTGCACAGTCAGTGCGTAGGAGCGCACAGGGATGCGCACAGGGGTGCGCGCAAGAGTGCGCGCTGGAGTGCGCGCTGGAGTGCGCTGTAATGCGCGCGCAGATCAGCGCAGCGTGCGGCGAGCCGCAGGCCACGCATGCGCAGGGAAGCCCTAGGCTATGCACTGCGCGCCAGGCGATGCCTAGGGCTGGGTGGGCGGCGCCGATCGGAGAGGAAGGCCGCCGGTAGATGGGAGATCGGAGAAGAAGGCCGCCGTAGATCGGTTGGAGTGGGCGGCGCCGAGTAGAGAGAGAGAAGAGGCCGGCGGGTGGGGTTAGGGTTAGGGTTTCGAGAACTCCGGTCTAGGACCGTCGCTCTGATACCATGTTGGGAAACGTGAATGAGATGCTCTATTCCATAGCCCTAGGCTCTCTTATATAGGAGAGTAGCCTATGGGTAAATTACATAAAGAGAATAACAAGAAAATAAAATAACAAAGAGATACAGTTATTCAGTATGCGTCAACAGATAACGCTCGAGAGTTTCTTTCTCATGATATGCAATCCTTTTTATCTACCCATGGGATTTTACATCAAACTACCGGTGCCCATATGTCGCAACAAAATGGCATGGTTTAGTGCAAACATAGGCATATTCTTGACATTGCAAGAACCTTGCTCATAGATTATCATCTTCCCCCTACCTACCGGGGTGATGTTTTAACTGCCACTTATCTTGTTAATTGTATGCCTCCTACCTCCATTGATGAGCAGGTACCCATTGAGGTTCTCTTTCCAAGGAAGGCTTTGTTTTCAGTCCCCACAAAGGTCTTTGGGTGTACTACATTTGTCCATATTCTTGGTCCATGAAAGGACAAACTTATTGTCATATCAGTCAAATGCATTTTCATCAGGTAGGCTAGGAACCAGGAGGGATATCGATGCTATGATCTTAAATACAAAAGGTAATATACAAGTATGGTTGTTATGTTCTTCGACTCCTCCTTCCCTCCTACTCTATGTTAGGCATACATGTTAGCCCTCCACCACCGTCTACAGCTCTCATTCATGTTCCTACTCCATAGGTTGATCCCTACAAGACAACTATTCCTCAGAGCGACACTCGTTCCTCAGGTATGTCCTTCGATTGAGTCTTTACAGACTAACGATACTGCTACATCGATGGGTATAGATACAAGTACCTCTGGCAATTCAGGGGATGCTCCAATGGACATGTCGATAGCCTTACGCAAGGGGATCATACAGTGTCCATCTCGATGCAATACCAAGCATCCGATCTCTTCTATTGTGTCCTTCTCTAGATATGGCTCCTCATAGCGACAGTTTGTACAAGCAATCTCCAATACATTTATCTACCGTACTCATACCGAATTCAAATGACATTTAGTAAGGGAAGAAGAGATGCATGCATTGATCTCTCAAAACACTTGGACGCTTGTTGATCCACTTGGCGATAACAAGATAGTGGGATCTAGATGGGTATTCATTATAAAGTACAATCCAGACAAGTCTGTTTCTCTCTACAAGGCACAGCTTGTGGCAAAGGGGTTGACACATACTTATGGTGTTGACTTCTTTAACAGATTCTCTCCAATTGCTCATCTAACCACTATGCAGATCCTTATAGCAATTTTAGTACAACTTGATTGGCTCTTCCATCAGATAGATGTGAAGATCACCTTCATTTATGATGACCTTCAAGAGATTGTATACATGAAGTAACCTCTCGACTTCAAGTCTCAAGGAGAATGTCAGAAGGTGTGCCTACTATGGAAAGCTATATATGGCATCAAACAGAGCTTCCGATCTTCATCAGACCATTCTTTATTCATACAAAAGAATGGAAAATGAAATATGGCTATGCTTATCAATGTACATGACATCATCCTCACGGGAAATGACTCTGAGGGTGTTTTAGACGTGACGAAGCAACTAGCAGAGTAATTTGTATTCAAAGACATGGGGCCATTAGAATAGTTCTTGGGGATTAAACAAGCGAGGATTAATCATGTCTCGACAGAAGTATGCCACCTGGCCTGCTCCAAGAAACAGGGATGCTAAGATTCAAGCCAGCACAGATACCCTTGGATCCTAAGGAACGCATCTACGAGTCAGGTGATATTAAAGATACCAATCCATACTGGCTCCTAGTGGATAAGTTACTATACCTTACGAACACTTTCCCAATTATCTCTCTTATTGTCGGGAAATTGTGTCAACTCATGGACTCCCCCACTTCAGCTTACTTCAATGCATGCATGTTGGTCCTAAGGTACATTAAGTCCTCTCCAGGGAGAGGTTTATTATTCACCAAAGGTGAAAGCTTCAACCTCATGGGCTATTCAGATGCAGACTATGGAGGATGCATAACAGATAGAAAGTCCACTACAGGTTTCTACACTTATCTTGCAGGAAATCTAGTTACTTGGAGAAGAAAGAAACAAGCAGTGGTCTCTTGCTCAAGTGGTGAGAGTGAATACAGAGCCATCTCTCATATTGTATCAGAACTAGTATGGATTTGATCCATACTCACAGATCTTCATATCACCCACATCGATGTCATAGAACTCAGATGCGACCAAGGCCTAAAATGTCATATTTTGATTCCGCTTCGGTAAAGCTTGCAAAGAAAAATTCGGTGGAATTTCGGTGAAATGATCGGAAATTGGAGAAATTACTTTAAACTCATTTTTCTAAAATTAAGATTTCTAATATTCTTTAAATCAATAAATGCGATAGAAATACACCATTTTTTACTAATAGTGAGATATCAACATGATATGTTACATTAAATTTCTATCCAATCGCTCCAACAGCAAAAAAAAGCAATATGTTGTGCAGAAGCATAATCAGATTAGGAACCTCGTTCTATCTTGGGAGAAGAGTCATTTCATGATGACTTAAAGGATCATTCCTTGATCATATCATCTCCAACAGGAGCATGGAGGTCGATCCGGCTAAGGTGGATATCATCAGGAAACTCAATCCACCGTCTAATTTGAAGCAGTTACGATCTTTTTTGAGGCGTGTCGGTTTCTACCAACGGTTCATTCAGGACTTCGATCGTATTGCCCGACCGCTTACTGATCTTCTCACGAAAGACACCAAGTTCATTATAGATGATAAGTGTCTTTCGTCATTTGAGACTCTCAAGGATTTGATTGTACATGCTCATGTCCTTCAGTCGTCCGATTTGTCTCTCCCATTCGAGATCATGACAGATGCTTCTGATTTTGTTATGGGGGTTGTGCTCAGACAGAGGAGGGATGGATTGTCTTTTGCCATACACTACGCTAGCAGGATTTTGGATGCCGCTCAACAGAATTATACAGGTCTCACCGTCATCCGGTACTTAATGGCTAAGAAGGATGTCAATGCACACTTGACTAGATGGGTCCTTTTACTCCAAGAGTTTGATATTGAGATTAAGGATAAACTTGGAGTTAAGAATGTGGTGGCAAATCACCTCTTCCAATTAGAGCATCTTGAGGATTCTGAGACTACCACACCTATCATTGAGACATTCCCAACGAGTCGATTCTTGATATCACCTCTCTCCCATGGCATGCTGACATTGTGAACTATCTTATTATCAAGAAAGTTCCACAAGGTTGGACCAGGCAGCGGCTTGAGACTTTCCTAGCGAAGGCCGAGTCGTACCATTTGGAGGATCTTACTCTTTACCACGAAGGGGGGGGATAGTGTCTGATGTCGGTGTATTCCTCAAGAGGAGCAACATTCCTCACCTATTGCCACAAGCTTGAGGTAGGACATCACTCTGGGAGGCGGACAACGCAAAAGGTTCTCCAATCCGACCTTTGGTGGCTAACACTCTTCAAGGATTTAGATGAATTCGTGAAGAGGTATATTGACTGACAGAGGATGGGTAGTTGTGGACATAGAGGCATGATGTCAATGCGCCCATTCACTTCTATGAGGTTTTTGACGCATAGGACATCGATTTTATGAGCACATTCCCTAAGAGTCAGAGAGTCGAGTACATTTTGTTGGCTGAGGATTATGTGAGTCGTGGGGGTTAAGGTCATCCCGTCCGAATCGTTGATGTGACGACTGTTTGCATATTTTTTAGGAAGAATATCATATCACGATTCGGAATTCCTATAGTTTTAATTTCTGACGGGAGGAATCATTTTATCAATGACAAGGTAAGGGCCCTTACTAACGAGTTCAGCATAAATCATAGAGTTGCCACTCCATATCATCCACAAACGAATGATCTTGCTAAGATTTCAAGTCGGGTGATAAGATGATATTGCAGAAGGTTGTCCGTCCAGACTGAAAGGATTGGTCACAGCTTATGGACTCGGTCTTGTGGTCCTATAGGACATCCTTCAAGACACCTTTGGAATACATGATGCAGCGTGGAGTCAACATATAGGGCCAATTAGTTATCTAATTTTATTGGTTATTTTTATTTACGTTTATTTAAGTTGCCGGGTCTTTAATTAAATAAATGAGACCGCCTGTGATCTCCAACAATTAGTCATAGATTTGTTTTTTAAAATTGGTCGGTTAGTCGGTTAGAGTCAAATTAGGATAATTAGTTGTCAATTTAAATTAGTTTACTATTTTTGTAATCTCATCCCTCCTATATAAAGGGATGAGGGTACATTGTTTTAGACAGTTCAGTATGTTATCAAATTGAGATTTATTCTCTCTTTATCTCTCGTCTCTCTCTCCCCTCACGTGAACTCCACGTTTCTCCTCTCGATCCCTCGTGTTCCCGACGAGTTTCTTCTTCTCAACCCCTTTATTCTCTTCTCCAAAATCCCTCGCATCCGGCGAGTTATTCTCTTCGTCCTCCCTCCAACTTCTTCCACCTAAAATTCCACCATCAAATAATTGTTTTATCCGTTGCAAAATCCATTTTGCATCATTTGATATCAGAGCATGGCAACCGAATCGCCCCTACGATTCGACGATCCCGTCGCGTATTGGAAGATGCAATATGATTTGAGTTGCATATCTCATGGTTCGCGTTCACGCGCACGTCAACAAAAGTTCAAGAAGCGCCTTATGTCAAGCATCAAGGTTCAGGCATGGCTGAATGCGCAAATCAAAGAAGATTCGCTCGTCAACGCCAAAAATCAGACTGTCGTTTCCCTGATTCAATGCGATTTCATCCAAGAAAATGAAGACTTTGGGCCCATATTTGACGAAGAAGCAGGGGAAATCGTCGGCTTGCCGACTATCCCGACACCATCCAAGCCGTTACAGGTACCCACTCCCGCTGCACCTTCATCCCCGCGACCCCCTCACCGTCCTCCCACTCCCCCACCAGCGCCTCGCCTCCCCGGTCCGACCCTCCCCGCTGCCATCACCCTCCCCCATCCCGCGTCCAGTGCCCCGCCGCCATCGCCCTCCCCCATCCCTCCCGCCTGCGCCTCCCCTTCCCCAGCCCCTTCCTGCCCGCCGCCTCTCCCTCCTCTCGCCAACCCACCCCACGCGCACCAGCCCCTCTCCCCGATGACGTTGTCCCCTCTTCAACCGAGCCCCCAACTCACCATCGCCGCCACCTTCTCATCCCCTCCCCTCCCGCACCCCACGCCCTCCCCTCCTCCTACCCCCCTTCGCCGCCCGCCTGTCCCCTGCTTGCGCGCACTGCCACCCAGCCTCCGCGCATCTGCCCGCCCAGCCGTACAGCCCAGCAGCGCGCAGCCGCGCGTCGGCCGCCCCGCACGCCATCAGTGTCCCCGCGCGCGCCCACGAGCGCCATGCGCCCTCCGCCCAGCTCGACCGCCAGCAGTCGCGCCGCCCTTGCGCGGTAGCCGCCCCCGCGCACATGGAACGCAAAAGGAGCCCTGAATCCTAACAAGAAGCCCGAGATTGAAGGGATTCGAGTCCCTGGAAGTGTGGGATTGGAGAGAAAGTGGGAAAAATTGTAAAAAAAATCCCCTGAACCCCCTATTTGCAGAAAGGCCAAAAGGAATAGAAAAGTAAAGAAGAATGAAGGGGCGCGAAAACTGCACTCAAACCCCCGGCAGTAAAAATATTTAAAAAAGAAGGTTGCAAATCAAAAATCTGGGGACCCTCCTTATCCAAATAGGACTAGGGCCTTGGGCTTCCCCTATATAAGGACCCCATGGCTTCATTCCTTGGACACATCTCCTCCCCTCCTCTCCTTGTGTCATTGCTTTGCTATGGATTCTCCACAGACCATGATGTTCATGCCTCATCAATTCTTCGATCATCACAAGGAGGAGACAACAATCAAGAAGACGCTGTCGTTCGCGCCACACATGTTCTTCAACCACGAAGGTCGCGTCACCCACGCCAGCGTATGGACCCTGTCGTTCTCTCCACACCAATTCTTCCAGAAGATGGTTGAGCACGCAGATTCAACCTCCAAGCCTGCAAATCCAGCAATTCGTCGGGAGACAAATTTTTAAAAGCGGAGAGTTGATGCAGCGTGGAGTTAACATATAGGGCCAATTAGTTATCTAATTTTATTGGTTAATTTTATTTACATTTATTTAAGTTGTCGGGTCTTTAATTAAATAAATGAGATCGTCTGTGATCTCCAACAATTAGCCATAGATTTGTTTTTTAAATTTGGTCGGTTAGTCGGTTAGACTCAAATTAGGATAATTAGTTGTCAATTTAAATTAGTTTACTATTTTTGTACTCATCCCTCCTATATAAAGGAATGAGGGTCCATTGTTTTAGACATTTCAGTATGTTATCAAATTGAGATTTATTCTCTCGCTTTATCTCTCGTCTCTCTCTCTCTCCCCTCACGTGATCTCCGCGTTTCTCCTCTCGATCCCTCGTGTTCCCGACGAGTTTCTTCTTCTCAACCCCTCTATTCTCTTCTCCAAAATCCCTCGCATCCGGCGAGTTATTCTCTTCTTCCTCCCTCCAACTTCTTCCACCTAAAATTCCACCATCAAATAATTGTTTTATCCGTTGCAAAATCCATTTTGCATCAATACATCTCCATTCCGACTTGTTTAAGGCAAGCCATGCCACTTACCTGTAGTAATTAAGCAGAAGTCATTATGGGCAATCACAGAGATATTATTGGATCCTAAAAGTGTAGGAGATCGGAGGAGAGCAGAGTTGGCAATCTTGGAGAAGCTTATAGATACAGCCTTTTCGAGTAGCCTATAGTATAAGGACCGAGTGGAGATATGGCATGATTCACATATCAGCCATAAGCAGTAGGAGTATGATCAGAGCGTATGACTATTTCATGCACGACTGAGATTATTTCCAATGAAATTACAGAGCAAGTGGAAAGGTCCTTACTTGGTCAGAAAGGCGCATGACAACAGCAATATTGATATATCCAAGTTGCCTTCTGAGTCCACCTTTCGAGTCAACGGTCAACGCCTGAAGCCATTTCTTGATCATGACCCAATGACCGTTGATGTTGCCCCGATTCATTTTGTATGAGATGTGCTTTTAACTCTCATCTTATGCATCTCATACTTGAGTTTCACTTCTTTCCGCCTCATGGTATATCCATGTTGTCTATACTCATTTGTTCATTCATTTTGTTCAATACCACATGCCTTATCCTATGATTTTTGCTATACTTAGGATGCACTTTATCCTAAGTATAGAGGGTGTTGAACTTGTATTATTCATATATATGTTCGTTATATTACTTCTGTTTTGTTGCCTATACTCAGGGACATCTGACCCTAAGTATAGGGGAGGTAATATCTATTTTTCCCCTTCTTTGATTGCTTGCTTACTTGTTCCTCAATTGTTGATATCTTTTCTATACTTAGGATCTTTTACCCTAAGTATAAGGGAGACAAGTCGAGTCATTGTTTTCATGTACATTCTCTTACTCGATTTTCCCCTTTTGTACAGTCTTCTATACTTTGGATATTTGATCCTAAGTATAGGGAGGATCACCAACTTCTGTTCAATTCCTTCATTCCTTGAGTCATTGTAGTATAGGATTCTTTTCAGTTCTATACTTAGCACGAATTATGTCTTCCTTTATCGCTCTCTGATCACTCTGAGGACATCGTTCGAGCTAAGTATAGGAGGGTGTCGTATATATTATATATATACTTTAACCATAACTCGTACTTTAGGGTTAATATTATGGGTATTATTTATAAAATTGGTATAAAAACATTTTGAAAAATGTTTACAAAAATGTGTGCGGAATTTATTTTATAAAAAGTTTGCAAAATCTTTTGGAAAAATGTATGTAAAAACCTTTGTAAAAATTATTTTTGTATAATTTTTTGTAAAGTGTTTGTAAAAATGTTTTGTTTGTAAAATGTATGTAAATTATTTGGTGTATCAAAATTATGTGTATGGTATATATGTTTGTAAAATGTGTGAAAGGAAAATGTTTGCAAAAACCTTTTTGAAAAATTATTTGTAAAGAGATTTGTAAAATTGTTTGTAAAACTAGTTTTGAAAAAGGTTTTAAAAATGTTCTGAAAAATTTTGAAAAAATTGTAAAAAATGGTTGTAAAATATTTTGTCACATGGGTTATAAATTATGGGTATATCAAGTAGTTGTAAATTCTTTGAAAATAAAACCTATACTTATTTGTAAACTTTGTATATAAATTCTGTGTATAAAATCCTTTATAAAATTCTTGTAGATAAAATCTACTTGTAAAAATTGTATATAAAATTTGTAAACAAAACTCTTGTAACTATGTAAATATTTTTGTAAATATTTGTAAAAAATTATTAAAAATATCATAAAAATTGAAAAGGATAGAATCCATAAAAATTTGCAAAAAATGTTGGAAAAAAATTTCAAAAATATTGTCTTTTATTTTCAAATGTTTTGTGAATACTTTTTGTTGCATGTGCATATGCATTTTTTAGAATGAAATTGACATGTAAACTAGTCTGCATAAAATTGAAGAATGGAGCTTGGTTAAGACCTTAATCCGCTTAATTTCAGAGGAACCTTATAGGAACTGGAGTTGAGACTATTCAGGTCCTAGCAATTTAATTTTTTAAGTCCACAAGACTATGTTCACATGTCATCTTGATTGGTCTAAGTAGAATATTTCATGACATACGCATGATTCTTCTAGCAAGGAAGGTTGTATCGATATCGATATCATTTCGGTCCGTTCAGAAAAGGATATATCAGGATATATCGCCGATATATCGATGATATCGGTGGAAATGTCAAAAATGGCTAAAAAAAGCTATTTTTTACCATTTTCAAAAATTAAGATCATTCAAGATATTAAAACAACAAATAACCTACAAATACACACTTATATCACACATATCGGTCATTTATACATAATATATCGCACATATCAGTATCGTTACTATCGTACATATTGGTCATATCGAACATATCGATGTTAATGTTGATTCTTGACTTATAAATATTGGAAATGGATTTCATTCATTAGATAGCACATATAGATCATTTATGAGGACTATGATCCTTACATTGCACATATCGGTCATAGTGAACATATCGCAGATATTGTTAGTTGTTGACCTACTATATATATATATATATATTGAAATGGAGTTCATCCAAGTTCTTTGATCACTAAATAACTCGCAAATGCACTCTTAGATCGCACATATCGATCATCTATGAACCTTATATCGCATATATCGATCATTTCGAACATATCAATGTTAACGTTGATTCTTCACTTTATAGACTATAGTGTATAGTCATAGATATTTTTTTAAGGATTGACTTATAGATATTATCATATTGGAAATGGATTTCACTTATTTCTTACAACATTAAATAACTTGCAAATATACACTTAGATGTCATGACACATAATTATATATCATCTATGATCCTTGTATCACTCGCTCATATCAGTCATTTTAGTCACATGACATCGTGAATGGCATTGAGAAGAATCATTTGATTCAAAAATGTCAATAATGAATAACGAGACAATGTTTCTTTGGTATAAAGATTTATCTATTTACATAAATAAATGAAAAATATTCAAATCAATGTAATATTGTAAAAGAGATTACCTAAAACCAAGAATTCCTCGGCCGATCTGAATCAGACATCCTACCATGTTGTTTCTCATAACGGATTGCGAACTCAATGAACTCGCAATAGTTTTCCCATGTCATGTGCGCGTACATGGCCTTATAATCCACAACATACTACATGTGTTGATGGTCATAATATGAGTATCCTGAGTCGAGGAAAAGCATCGCTAGATCTGCTATCACGAGGTGCACGACGATGCTACAAACTACTAGCTTGAGATCCTTAGGATAACGACGACGGAGTAGGAGAAGATCTTTGTGGAGGAGGACCTGGCGGAGGAGCGTAGTACTCATGGAAGAAACCAAATTATCACCACCAAAGAAGCTGCCCTGGATCTTCTCGAGTTGACTACCATGGTAGTTCTCACCATTGTAGCTGTTATATCATTCATACCCACGGTTGCAACCATATCCATACGATGGAGGAGTATACGCCTGAGGAGGAGGAGGAGGTCCAGGTAGAGGAGCAAGAAAATATTCAGGGAAGACCTCAAATGAAATAACATGTGGTAACAAAAATCACAATGAAATCATGTTTCCTATGTTTAAAACATAAGATCGAGGTTTGAAAAAACGAAAGGCGGAACGAGGCATTTTCCCTGGACACGAGGCGAGGAGAAGCCTCGAGGCGTAAGCCTAGGTTTGTATAGGAAAATAGTTAGAAAAAGTATAATAAATATATTTATTGATGATATATAATATTTACAGCATTAAAAAATAATAAATATATTTATTGATAACATATAATATATAACAATGTAATATATGATGATATTATGAAGATAAGAACATGAGAAAAAGGATTTGTCAATGCCATAAACCTTTCTACTAAATTTCTATCCAATCAAAAGGAAATCATTTGCTATAACTATCACTAAAATATTTTTATCAAAAAAGGATTGGTTATAGTTGTCATTAAAGATATCCAAGTTGTTGATGTGAATCATACGATTTGAATCTTAATCGTATACTCTATTGAACCAGATGAAGAACGGCATTATGTTCCCCTTATGCTACCATACCCTACCAGTACGAGGGTCTCGATGTCCGGTCAGTAAGTCTGGGGAGACTAGGGGGCCCAGGTTGGCTCCCCCTTGCGGGGGTTGCAGGGGGCAGTGCCCCCATCCCAAAAATTTTTCTTATATGGGTATTCGAATTCGCACGCAGTTTCTTATATATTTAAGGGTGCAATCGTAAGAGTTCATTGAAATAAGTGAGCATGTTAATGGTAAATATGAATATGAAAGAGGTCAAATTTAAGCATTCATTTTGCATAAATATATACTAAACAACTAGACCCTTATAAATATGTAAAAATACGAAGAGGATTAATTATTTTATTTAAAACATGCTTGAAAAAATCAAAAAACGCCTCACCTAGCGCCTCGCCTCGACCGCCTCAGGCCATCCGAGGCGTACGCCTAAGCCAGGAGGTCTGAGGTGGTCGCCTCAAGGCGATTTCCTACCGCATCATTTCGCCTTGAGCGCCTTTGTGCCTCGAGGCGTATTTTTTCAAACCATGCAAAAGATCCAACTTCATTCATCTGTAACCTAACTTAAAAACTCAACAAAAATCAAAAACCCCAATTACTTCACCAAAAAATCTCATTAAATTGTAGATCTATTTTTAAAATTTCAGATTTAATTAATTACACATCTTTTGTAAACAGCAAACACCTTGAAATCATCTTTCATGTGTCTAAAACATGAGATCCAACATCTTCAATTCATAATCTAACTTAATAACTCAACAAAAAATAAAAGTCCCAAATTACATAACCAAAAATCATACTAATTTATTCCAAATTTAAAAAAAAAAAGAAGATTATGCATCAAATAACCACCATGAACAAAAATCCTAAGTAATTTTGTATTTTTATACATCAAATAAGAGTAGATCTAACCTCAAAATGCAATGCAAGAAGGGACTCCCAAGCTCCTGCAGGTTGCACAGTGGAAATAGTCGAAATGAGGGTGAAATGGATGTTTATAGGCGAAATGGAACCGATGGCTTAAATATTAACCAACGAATCTCTGTGTCGGTGATATATCATCGACAGCCAATATATCGGCGATATATCACTGGTACCCGGTAAAAAGATATACAATGGGATATCGAGATGTCTAGGTTGTTGAAACTGATATATCGCCGACACGACCTTCCATATCTTCTAGACAGTGGCCTTAACTTGGGCAAACACTCTACACGTAGCTCTTCACAGATGAGGTGGTGAGGGGGGTAGAATCCTTTGACTTGGGGTAGCACATGGGTGTGTAACAACTAGTAGAGTCATTTGTCTTCCTCTAGGAGGGAAGTGCGTCTCAACCTGGTATAGTAACATTGAGGTCTAACGACAGGATGCCGTGGGGTTGTAATAATGCTTCAAAAAAGAAAGTCTACTAGCTCAAGAGGAAAAACTCCTTATGTACATGTTGCACATTGAAGATATGTTGTATACATATATGTCAAAAAATGCAAAAACTCCAAAAAAAAGGGACATGCCTAATTGAAAATAAAAAGCATGCCAGAGTGTATATAATTTAATAAGCAAAGCTTATGTGATACATTGTCTCATCTCAGGGAAGCTTGCAGCTAGAGACTTGACTACATTGATCAAGCTCCAAGGGATACGTAGCTACACTGGCCACGATCCATTCTCTTCTTTTCCCCTCTTCTTGAGCCAGTTGCACTTGAACTTAGAAGGGAATACCCTGCTCCTCGAGGAAAGAGTTGCTAGACTGGGGGACTAGAGTTACCTTGTTGAGGGAGGTTGTTTCTGTCATTTTTGAGGTAGGAAGCTATATGTCACTTACACAATACAAGTAAATATTCATAGTCATAAGAGTTTGTGTATGTAGACTTATATTGACCTGACTATTGAGGTGACATGAATAAGAGTCTAATGGAACTTAGAGACTGTTAAGTTTCAAGCCCATTTCCCAATAAGGTTCCGCAAAACTAATAATCCAACGGTCTAACCTAGCTCCATACTCCAATTTTATGAAGATAAGTTTAACAATCAATATTGTTCTATATTCTTCGTTTTTTTAGTTTTCCTTATTTTTTTCACTTCTTTTTCAAATAAGTGTTTGCTAGGGGACTATCAAAGGCAAAATATAGGGGAATGATGAATCCATGATTCACATCCTTTATTCTTTTATTTTAGCCGAATTCCCTATGCAAAATATCTGTAAATACATATTGAATACAATAAATTAGCATTGTACATGCATTTGTTAATATTTGTGTAGATAACATTATTTTCGATCAAAATTAAAGAATAAAGAAGAAAAGAAAAAGAAAGAATAAAATAAGGATGTATTTATGCAATAAATGCATATAGACCCAAACCCAAAAAGAATGCCAAATATTGGCCTGATCGACAAGGAATAAAGTAGGGAAAGATAGGATCCTTATTCACTGTATATATTCATCACTATTCATCTTGTACATATTCTTCACCTATTTTTATTTCTAAATAAAATAATCTCAAAATAATTCAATTTTCTTATAAAACTTATAAATAAAAATGTAAACAAAATAAAAAATAATTACAAAATAAGATTGTGTACAAGTGTACAACACCTATACTTATATTTATTTTGTAAATAATTTGTATATATTTTGTATTTTTGACACTTAGTATATATTTCTAATAATTATATAAAATTTAAGTAAAACTTATAAAACATAAATTAAATTAAAAATAAAAACATCTTTTCATTGTACAAATTGTCACACATGTATATATTGTACATAATACCTATTTGTTTAATATCTATATTTAATGTGTAAAAATCAAACAAAAAAATTTATACACTTTAAATTATTTTGTAAATAGATAAAATATAAAATTTAATGTATTTTTGTAAAAAAAAATAATAAAATAAAAATACATAGATATAAATATAGGTATATTATACATGTACATAATACCATATATTGCATATATCGTATACATTTATTATTAAAATAATTAAAATGCACAGAAAAATAGTTTATAAAAAAACTAATATTTTTCATGTTTATAACTTTTTATTTTAAAATTGTTTACTATTTTTATTGAATTTTCTTTTACTTTGTATATTCTCAATTTCTGAATGGTCAACCCAAGTCTGTTGACCGAGGTCAACCCCCCTCTTCCAGACCCGATTCAGGCAGACCTTCGCCGAACCTCATTTCTTCCAATTATTGCGCCCGTATCCAACCACTGTTAGCCTTGGATTGCGGACCCTCGTACTCCCTGATGATCCGTGATCCTCGTGGATCCCTAGACAGGTCTGGATCCCCCTAGGGTTTCACGCTCTTACTCGATCTTTCTAGACCCCTAGGATGCCTATAAAACATCTCTTCCTCTCCGCCGAGCAAGGTAGCTCGTTCCTCGCCACCGTTTCTCTCCACCTTCATCTCCAGGGTAGTGATAGGACTCGGGTATACCTTTTTGGAGCTCAGATTATAACCGGGTTGAACGCAACTCATACGTGGTCGGCGAAGCCCCGTCGTGTTCAGCCTCCTCCGTCTTCCTCATCGGAATCGAGGCCACTACCTCGCCGACCACTTCACCTTTTTTCACCTTACAACTTCCGACAACCAGGTAGCCATCTTTTCCCCTTTTCCGTTCAGTTCGATTTTATCTCCGTCGCCACCTTCCGCCACCATGCTCCTCCCTTCGCGTCGGAGCCTCATCTCATCCATCCATGCTTCTTTCATTTCCTCTGCTGAATAACCCTCGCCGAAGCTTCGTCTTCGCACGTAAAATACTCTTGCAGATTTAGGTGTGCGAGAAACCTCACTTCGACGCTCCATGGGACAGGCGAAGTAGCTCCATGAACCACCATTGCCGGATATTCATCGATTGGAGCTCTGACCCATCGGAGTGCTCCACCAGACGCGGACCCCTTCCAGCTTGGTGTTGGACCATCTAGCGAGCCGATCCGTACCGCGGATCGCCAGATTTTAGCAATCGAAGTTCGCCCAGCTCCACCTTCGTCCTTGTTTGTCCAGTCCTCGTTTCTGCCGTCGAGTGAAGGAGCCACGTTCCCAGATTTGATTTGAGTCAAACGATAGCATCCAAATTTAGGCGCTCAGATCAGATCTGGGCTAGATCTGACCACATGCCAGCCATTATACCCAGACCATCAGATCCACTCAGTAACAGTCGATCAAGACCGTATGCCAGCCCCACGATCATGCAGCGCCAGATATTTTGCAAAGGCGCATCAGGACCGTACGTCAAAGAGCCTCCGCGCGCCCGCCACGTGTCCTGCAAGGGTATATTGCACTTTTTACCATGTCGTTTGCTTTATTTCGCTTTAGTTTAATAATTATACTATTTAGTTAAAAACATTTGCAGTTTGGACCTCGTATTATCATTATTTGCACTTTAAACCAGTAGAGTTGAACTCATGTGTGTCCTCACGTGCTTTTGTGGGTATTTTGCAACCATATGCATGTATTTCTGATTGGTTAATGAAATAGAGAATATTTTCCATATTTGCATTTATGCCCTTGTGAAGGCTCGGTCACGTGTAGCGCATGATTGTTCTTGGTTATTCGCACATGGGGCCCCGCACTTTTATTGTGGGTTATTCTTTGGTCCCAGGACATAAAATAATTTCCTTTAGGTCCTAACTTCACTATTTTATTTTATTTTTCTCTTTTATTAAATGCAATAAATAGCAAAATCACTCTAAAATTCCATAAAAATAACTTATAGCTCCTGCTATTGTGTTCTATTTATGGTGATTTTTTGTTTGCTATTTTCTTTTTATTTACTATTATTAAAAAATTAAAATCAGTAGAAAAAGCCCATGTTTGTCTTAGAAAATCCATAAAATTTTAAAAATTGTCTTTAAAATTCTAAAAAAAAAGAGTAGCTTTATTTTGATTTGTTTGAATTTCTATCCAATTTCACAGTATTTGCTTTCATGAAAACCTAAAAAAATGTAAAACCCTAAAAATCTTATAAAAATCATATAAAATCAAGTAAAAATCCAAAAATTGCGATTTCAGTTCTTCTTGTAGATATTTACATTTATTTTCTGATAAAGTTAATAACTAGTATTTTTTAGCATATTTGATATCCATTGTTTGCTTTCTTTCACTGTTTTTAATCGTTTTAAAAATCCTAAAAACATCTAAAAATTCTCCAAAAATTACAAAATTATTAGAAAATATCCAAAACCCTTTACTTGAATTTTTTGTATATATTTAACCTATTTGAAAATATAAAAAAAGTGTTTTGTTTTCCTTTTCTCCTTTTTTACCTTATTTACAAAAATTAAAAATTTCCAAATTAAAACCACTAAAAAGAAAATAAAAAAATCCTTTGATTCTTTGAGTCGCCTACATAGTTTATTAACTGAGTTCCTTATGTTTGACCCTAGTCACTATATCATGTTAATAAGAATAGCTATACCACTAGCTTGACTTGCTTGATTTCTTGTGTGGTTAAATAATTTTCTCGATTTTCGACTCGGTTGATTTGGGTGACAACGACGCATTAATTAATCAACTTAACCTGAGTTAGTTGGTCGTTTATCAACGACCAATTAGATTCTGAAGCTAATGGGAGGGGAGGGTGATCTGGTTGGTAGGATTTTAGAGGATAATTATGCTGCTCTTTAACGAAAGCATGTTATGAAAGGCATGATGCATGTTATCAACGCTAAGGGTGCGTTTGGTTGCAGGGTTGAGCAGGGTTGGGTTGGGTTAGAGTACCCCTGTGAATAGTAAACTGTGAGGAGGATTGGGATGATTGGAAGGAGAGGTACCCCGGGTTGGGCCAACCCAACCATGCCCAACCCTGCAACCAAACGGAGCCTAAAGATGCACCTTAGGCAGTTGTTGGGGAGCGGGATTGATTTTAGATTCTAGTTGGATGATCGGTCTGGAAAAGGGACAGAGATATTTTTAGGGCATGTTTGGTTGTTGGTTGAACTGCACTGGGTTGGGGTACACCGGTGTACCCCTTCTTCCAACCCTCTCAATCCTCCTCACAGTTTACAATTCACAGGGGTACAGTTTACTGTTAAGAAAATAAATATGCGGAAGCGAACATGGAAAAAGATAAAGAACAAGAAAGAACGCGGGATTTTAACGTGGAACCCTACTCCGTGAAGAGCGGGATGAAACCATGGGAGAAGCCCTCAAAGGGGCATGCTATGCATTGCTTTTTCTCAATGAGTACAGGAGGTCTGGGGCTCCTTATATAGCCTCTCCAGAACCTCCAAGTCCCACCACTGGATGATGTGGGAGTCGTGGGACTAAACACAGGATGGGGTAAATGGATCTTCTCCGGGATCCATTTTCCCTGCTACAACTCAATATGGCGCATACACGAATACTCCAACATTTACTATTCACAGGGATACCCCAACCCGACCCGACCCAGTCCAACCCAGCAACCAAACAGGCCCTTAATTTTGGTAGCACTAACATAGAATGAGCAATGCATAGGGGCACAATATCGAGATGGAAAATAGCAACCTCATTTTGTAATGTCACTCTTTCACAAGAGGGTTAATGATTTACCAATGCTACTCACGTTGCTTGATGGGTGCCACCAGTCGAGTAGATAATTGATGGACGAAAATAAGAAGGCCAAGACTTCTCAATAACAAGGGGTTATGAGGTCCTGAGGGAACATGAGCAGATTTCATGTCCAAATTACACCTTGGATTTTCATTTAGTTTGAAAGGACATCTATGAAGGTGAAGTTCCACACATGGTTGGTGAGGCAAAAAAGGTTGATCATTGGCGGTCAGAAGTATATGTAGGAATGGAGGAGCTTCACGTCTAGGACATGTAGTAGAGGTCGATTGTATAGAATATGACTTGACAAGAGTGGACTGTCAAGTCATTTTCTATGGGCCTTTTGGAGTGAGAGGACTATGGTTATGTTCAAAAGCTAAAGTTTCTACATTAAGAACATAGACTGCCGCAAAGGCTTTGCATATGTAGTGGTATCTTTATGGTTAAAATGGAGATTAAGGGTTTAAAGTGGGGGTTATAGGGTTTTTTAAGAAAAAAATTGTGATTGTTGATGAGGCGAGCACTCGAAAACTTTATATATTCACAAGATAAGCATGAAAAATTCGAAGGTTCTTCAAAAACCTAGCATGTTCAAGCATATTCTCAAAATAAAATATTTCTTGGTTGAAAATCATACGATTCTTACAACAAAAGCCCGAATTCATCTCTATCATAGTTGTTCCAATTGGTACCCATATACTCCTGAACGTCGAAGTATTCTACGTCACGGATAGATGCCAACATATGAATCTTGCAAGAATTGGAACATGTGAAGAAAATCAGCATACATCCTCCACCTGACCGGAGCAACATTGACGCAGCGTAGAACCCATAATAAGGTCAAATTAGGGTTCCAATTAAGATTAGGGCTTTTCATTTATTTAATTAGAGTTGTCGAATGAAATTAGGAATGTTCAATTTTATTTGTGTCCAATTAAGTACATTATAATTTCCATTTTTATTTAAATAACGAGATCGCATATGATCTCCAAGTAATTAGGTAGGTATTACTGTCGCCCATCACGAGGGACAAGGAATGTGATATCTCAGATTCTCAGGCAGAACTGTGTAGATCCCCTTTCAGAAAGTAGATGCCAAGCTAACCGAATTATTAACGCAAACAGACTAGAAATGGCCCTGAGTAAATAGTCTAAATACATTTGCATAGCAAGTTCAAGCCATCCCTCCAAATACACAGGATCGACTTACAGGTAATGATTTGTTCATCTTTCAAGTTAAGAATTCGCACACTATCATTATCAATACATTGGGTCACCACTTTCCAGTCTACAAGAGGGATGCCTGACATCACCCTCAACAAGGAAGACTAAAAGAACTTTGTCGTCAATGACTTAAAATAGGTTTTAACTCCAACTAGGAGCAGATGAGATGAGAGAGAAAAATCTAGAATAGCATACAACACTGCCTTGAGAAGCACAAATCAACTGCCCCTAAACAGACATTAGGCTCTCCAACAAACAAGTCTCTTCTCTAACTTTTCCACTAGCAGATCGCAATCATCCTGACAAAGCTGGCTGCACGCCTATACCAAGCCTAAATAGGGGATAGGCAACTCAGCCCTCACGGTTTGCAAAGAAGCCTCGCGAGAAGCACCTCAACTGATGACAAGCCACAAAATATCACCAAAGAGCTATATGAACCATATAAATCACTCTAGCCTCCTGAAATCCACCTTCCACAAAGAAATCATGTTATTGATATATGGCAGTGGTTGTATCATTTTTTATTGTGTAATTTCCTTAATCAAATTTGAGTCGCATTCTGCGTTGGATGGTCATTCTTTGGCTTCTTAAATAATGTTCCATTTATTGGATGTAGTGAATAAATGACTACTTATCTCAGTAGTCATCTGGTTTCGCAAAGGCATATAAATGTGCACACACAAATAGACACATTTATAATACTTGAAGATGTATTATAATGGCAAAGCCTGCTTAGTGCAACACTCAAACTTTACATTCTTTAAAAAAGATAGAAGTTATCTAGCATTTCTCAGGGACGTCTTCATTAATTGGCACACATCAAATTTTGTAGTTACCAAAGTAAAAGTTCAAACATATGATTCCCAAATTGCACCAGCAGGAGCACGTGGAAACTGAATTGCAAGACTACCTTCATAAGCATCGCCCAGGATCGTCCTTGAACTATCCACATCCAAAGACGTCTTGATAAGGGAGAGCTACTGGATAAGATTATCCCAATACGAGGTTAGATTCAGTCGTGTATATTTAAGGAAGGGAACTGCCGTTTCTCCCATTGGTTCCTTGTCCCTTAAAACAAACCTACATCAAACATGCATCCTACAAGGCTACATGCCAACTATCCGCCAGTAACTTCCATCTATTCCCCGTTCAGATACAAATTGACATGTCAAACAAGAACTTAAAACACCGTCCTATTCAGCAACCGACGTCAAAAGCCCAATGATATGGTACCGACTTCGAAATAAGAACAGCATTTCCCGTTCTCTCAAAATTCGAAATGAAAACCAACTCCAATCTGCATCTTCCCAAAACAGTTACACTCAAGACCTCACCCCATCTTACGCTTCCTATTACACTAAAAACTACAATCAAAACCATGACTTGATAATAATGACGGGACAGGGATTTACAGAAATCGGACCTTGGAGCCGATTTCAGAGTCGAAATCGTACTTCTCGAGGGCACTGTGGAAGTCCTCGACTGTGAAGGCAACACCCTCCATGGGCGCCGTGCGGCACCGCTCGTAGGCGTCTTCGAAGAGATCCTTCAGCCTCTGCCGGTCCCTCGTCTGCGCGTTCGACACTGCCACGGCGGCGGTCACGACGGCGCGCCTCGGCGAACCCCGGCGGGTGGCGGCAGTAGCGCCGGAGGGGAACGGCGGTGGGTACCTGAGTCCCGCGAGCTGCTGCGACAGGGCCGCCATGGCCAAAGCTCAGGAGAGGAGGAGAAAGTGAGGGGGGCTCCGAGGAGACTGGATGTTGGTTTTTGTTGAGGTTTTGGATAAGGGGATGGATGGAAGGACGTGGAATTGAGATGGGAATAGGATAAATGGAGGAGGTAGAGGGGAGATTGAATCTAGGCCCTCGGATTATATGTTTATTCCTTGGATTCATTTACGACCTTTTTACCCTTTAAAATGATGGGAGTGGACGCTGGAAATATATGATAGCAGATCTGCTTAAAATTTTTTTACGATTTTGATTTCAAAATCCAACTTTATAAATTGAATCTTAGATTACTGCTTTATATATCTTTTAAATTTCGCGTAAATCGGAGGTCATTTGCTATTTTGTTTCAATGATCAAAGATCCGAACAATATTTAAACAACTTAAATTCCATTTAAAAATGACCCGAATCTTTGACCATTAAGATAAAAATATCAAATAACTTTAGATTCGAGCGAAATTTGGAGGGTATATAGAACAATCTAAGATTTAATCTATAAGGTAAGGTTAGATTTTTGGAATCGATATCGCAAAAAGAAAATTTGATTATAGCAAGTATGTTGTATTACTGGTTACAGCGAACAAACTACTCTTGGAAATATATTGCTAACGTGTGCTTTGAACAAAGGGAGGAGTATAGTTTTTTTCACCATATGCACTTCTCCGGTCTTTTTTAATAGATCTCGGATTTTATATTGCTAACATGTGCTTTGATCTCTGGTCTCTTGAGTTACGATTTTAGTGATGGCCTCATAAGAAGAAAGTATCTCTATTGTCTTAGATATGTGCCCAACAACATATATCAATTAAACTTCACCTATCTATAATACATTACATTAATTTCGGAACTAAACCTCGATTTCTAACGTTGATTTCCACATTTTAATTTCTATATATTATATTGACATTCTCCAAGGTATTAATGTGATTGGGTTCTCCATTTAACATTACATAATTATATTTATTGTGCAATCATGGTCTGAATGGACAATGGAATCTTTTTCTTATGTGGGAACTTTAAGTTGGGTAGTGCATTAAGCATATTAATATTGATTCATAATCTGATTTTCTTTCCTTGTTTTGCACTCTCTGGATTTGCATGGTAAAATGAATTTAATGTTCGTTTGAGGAAACTAACGATGATGAATGAATGACTTGGTATTTTTCATGTTTCATCAAATCGGTTTATAATTACCAGCTAATTCAAGAAGATAGATGTTTTTTCTCTCCTTTCATTTACGAACAATCCCTCGCGGATTAAAAAAAGGAAGAAAAGGAGTTTTCTCGTGTATGGATACTGCACGAATCTGTGGTAGTGTAAGAAAAAGGGGAATTTAACCGATAACTATACACTAGTACCATTGTGGTAGAGTTATGCCAAATATATAAACTGATCATTTAGTTCGATAAATTAAGAGCTGATCAGGGTAGATGAAGGTATGTGTCATAAGGGATAGATATCATGAAGGTCGTGACTCCAACGGACAAGTTGGGTGACGTGTTGCACCTAGAAGCCTAGTTGCATCTATAGTCGCTTGACTAAGTAGGCAGATGATGCGGTTGACATTCTTGATATTGCACTTATACACGATTTTTAGAACTCAAAGTGGAATTAATTATGGACAAGTTGGATTCTACTTCGAGTGTTAATATTGTGAGAGGTGTACCTGGATGTGGTTCGAATTAAGTTGGAGAATTCGAGTTACGATTCTTCCTATTCTAGTTTGAACAAAGGTCCTTTGGGGTTTAGACAAGATGAATACCAAGATCTCATGTAGTGGAGGTCCGCGAGTTGCATACTTGTGTTGTTTGTTCAAGAAAAATAACTCGTGATTAGATACCCTTTATTTACATCATACAATGTTATGGATCTTGACCAACATGTTGTGAATTTAATATCAATACAATGTGTTCTTATATGAAAAGTTCAAATTTCGAAATAGAATCGATAGTTCAATATATATGTTATAAATTAGAATTACCTGGTACATGTTAGCTTTTTACAACAGATTCGTGCTTGTCCTGACAAGTTATTTACCTTAAATTAGCGTTTAGCGTGTGTTAGTTACTGAGCAATTTCGTATGGCATTACTCTTGTGTAAACCCAACAAGTGTAGCTGAGTAGCAGTTGTAGCAGTGGCGACTTTGAGGAGATTGAGCTTCTCATCATCATATCCGTAACATACAAGGAACATACTTCTTAGAGTAGTTTATTTGCTTCCACATCATTTTCTATTTTTCTTTGAGAGACAATATAATGAGATGTTTTGAGAGACTATTAGTTATTCATTTTTATAGTCAGTAGTGCATCAGAAATTGATGGACACAGACTTAATGAATATGATTAACGAGAACGGATGTTGCAAATACATTTCATTTCATATATTTCTTTGTTATAATATATTTCAAATGTTAAACTATCGTGCTTGAGTTGGTTTATTGATTATCAAAGACCATGGATATAGTTGGATTGTTGGTCCAACGCTCCCGTTCTGTCGATTTTAGAAGCTGAAGGGGTAGGACATCACATATCGTATCAGTGCTCGATGTTCCATTCCTCTTTTGTATAATGGATTATTGACGAAATTTGAAATATATGATAGTGTTGAAGTTTTTAAACTTTAACATAAGCTCGAGAAGAATAACTCAAGTCTCGTTTAAGATGTTTGTTCTCTCCGGGCATGAGGAAAATCTAATATAATGAGTACCGCATGAAATCATGTTGCCTCGTGTTGACACAGATGTGGCGCAACAGCTTGCTGCATTAGTTCAGGTTGTGCAGGGGATACAACAACATTAGGAGGCATTGGAGCAAAGGCTCTTACAACAGAATGACTCCTCATATCGTCCCTCGCATGAGAAGAAGCATGATGTTCACTCTTCCCTGTCTTTAGAGCCAGAAGGACATGAGGATCTAGATGCTTTATATAAGTACCAGAGTATATACACAACTTATAAGAAGCTAAAGTGTCCCAATTCTTTGGCACGAGCACATTGGACGAGGCTGAGTTGTGGATGGGTCATGTATCAAAGGTACTGAGTATTATCCATGCACCCAAAGAATCTCAATTGACATTCGTGGTGTTTTCACTTACTGGCCGCGCCTAGTGTTGGTGGTATGCTACCTGAGAGCATCTAGAGGAGCCAATCACATGAGATATCTTTGTCGACGAGTTTCATAACTGGTTCTACTTTAATTATTAGGTAGAAGATCGGAGGAGCCTATTTCCTGAGTAGAAACATGGATCAATGATTGTATAAGAGTACCCTATCCGCCATACCGAGCTTTTCTGCCACTCACCAGAAACTACTGCATTTCCTAAGGAAAACTTGCAAAAGTTTATTCATGGCCTACTTGATGATGTATAATACCAGTTGTCTACCCCAGGTTCCACCTCCATCAAGGAGGTAGATGCAAGGTGACAATGATGGAGGCAACTTAGATTCGTGTTTAGGGAGGTCAATCACAACTACAACGTCAGTAGTCAAGGAGGTCCGCTCATCGAGATTTCTATAGTTACTGTGGAAAGTATTATTTCCGTCTAGTGGCAACAATTCCTGTTGTTAACAGATTTTCCTCAACACCTACTTTGAGGCAAGGCTTGGCGAGTCATGGTACCTCTTTCTGCCCTCCTACTTATTCCTGAAGCCATAAGTCAATAGGTGTACCTTATTTTTGGAGGTTTTTTTGTCTCAATCAAAAGATCATCGGTGTTTTCATTATCATCAGCCTGGTCATTTCAAGACTCGGTATCATTCACTTGCCAACAACTCAAGATCCCCTCAAACGAGTGTTCAATCGACTATTTTGTGTGGACAATCGTACAGATCGGCTTCCTGTCATGGAGGCTGAGGTTTTTAGTGTCCCCCACTGTAATTGACTTTTACTATTGTAGGTTCGAGCTCACCACCGCAACCTTTGGGGGACAATTAAATGCAATCACATAGGATCAGTCTTATGGTCTCAGGAGCTATGTTATGACACATGATTTCAGTACGTAATATCCTTACATCAGCCTCGAAAACATCCACCCTATATGCATAGTTTGACTCTTTCGACATGGCAAGGCTTCATTATGTAGGGGATAGTCAAGCTTGAGTTGGTGATGATGTTTCCTTGTGCTATATTTAGGGATCTGCAAGAAGGTGGTTAAATCCGCAAAACAATCTTAAACTCAGTCTAATATCAAATGTGAGTTTGGCAGAAGAGGAGGTGGTTGAATCTTGCAATATACAATATTCTAAATAACAATAGTAAATTAGAATTTCACAAGCCATGCTAAATATAGGTAGAAAAATGCAAACCACAAACTGCACATCGATTTTAATGTAGAAACCCATATGAGTAAAAATCATGACTCAGATCATCATATTCTATCATTTGCCATTCACTCTCAATGAATCTTACTTCCAATATTCAGTGCTACTTGAAACTGATGGCAACACAACCTCGCATACAATATGTACACCTTTTTAGAAAACCTTAATGGAGGATTTTATATCGGTGAAGAAAGGCATCTCGAGGTACCTATATACAATGTGTTGAAATATTGTTGAGCAAAAATATTCAAAATCACACGCTTGCAAAAAAATCGAGAGAGGAATATGCTCAATGATGAAGAAGATCGTTTGGGAGCTTAGATAGCACATATAATTTGAAAGCTTGAGAACTTTGAGCAAAGCACTCAAATGAGCATTTTTTATCCATCTAGAATATATAGAACTATATATATTGGTTATATGTGGTATATACCGAAGAAATATATGCTAAGAGACCTAAACGGAGTGATTATAAATGTCATGGCTTAATAGTCATTGGATTCCTACATGTGAATAAGATCAACTTCAAAAAATATTGAAAATTTAGTTGATTGATCATATTAAAAAAGTAATCGATCATGTCACAAATTAATCGAGCATATTTTATCCAAAAATGACAAGTGATTGTTTATGTTAGAAAAGTGAGCATCAAGCTATTATCCAACAAAGAATAGCGACCGATCAAGTCCGAGAAAATATCGATTAGGTTTCCAAAAGATGATTTGTCGACTGATTTGATGTCGAATTATTCTTACTTATGTATCAAGAATATATAAAAATTACAAGATAGTTTTTCAGAGACAGCTATATAAATCATTCGACTTCACGATTTATTATAAAAAGATCTTGTTTCATATATACTTCCTCTTGAGATTTAAAAACTTAAATTCTTCAATATAATTGGTTTAAAGCTTCATGGTTCGAGTCTTGAGATTTTCGAATGTAATGCTTCGAGCTTCACCTCTATGAACTATACTTCTTCTCTTTAATTAGCTATGTTTAATTTCTTTCTTTATATATCTACTATTTCTTTTCTTCTTTTCCACACGAGCTTCTTCTCTTTTCTTTCTTCTAACAGAAATAGTTTTCATAGTGCAAAAACGAATATATAAGTTATCTACTTGACACTATCGAAATTCGAATCACCAACGGGAATGAATGAGATTCAAATAAGCGTGCATCATTTAGTTCGTACACACGAACCAACACAAATGGATGAGTATGTGGGGTTCAAATTGACTCCAATAAAATTGATATGGAGATCGTTGGCCAAAACTAGATAAATCTGAGTTAATGGCAAAAAAGGTGGATCAATGAAGTAATGTTGATGGATCATACATGGTACCTCCTTATGGAGAAGCCTTTAGCATCATTACTCCTCACCAATCAGATATCTACGTGAGAATCCTCTGTCTCGACCGTCTCGACGATGATATCCAAACTTGAATGCATACACTTATTCTGGATACCAAACTACTCCACAAGCCTATTTTGTGCAATTGCGTACCCAATCGAAACCAGAGCAGGTTTGATAGGTGCAAACTCAAGAACTTTTCTTAGTCCTCCATGCATAATGGAGAAATCAAATGACAACTCAAAGGTCTAACCTAACTCAATCATTAAACATCCTCTGCTCAGACCCATGTTCAGCCTCCAGTGGGAGATTCTGAGCAAGCCTATGGCAAGCGATGGAGAAATAAATGGAGTACATGCAAAAGAATCAAGTCATGCAAACTCAATCTCAAGCTGATGATGCGGTGGGAGAATTACCCTATGAAGCCCAACCTATCCCGTAGAATAGCCGAAATCCAAGAACAATTTCACAAATGAGTTACCAAAATCAACCTAATCAAACTCAATGTCAACTCGAAAACTTAAGAAGTTGACTGAGAAGACTTGGAAGGTGTTTGTCACTAACGAAACAAACTCAATTATTCCATGAGACCTTATTGAGAATAAAAACGACTTGAGGAGTGCATCGATATCAATCATGATCCGCGGCCATATTTTTGATCATGCCCTTCTTGGCTAAAGACTGTCCATCAATCCGATTCCCTCCAAGTTTCTCAAACACTTGGGCATAAAGGGCAAAAAGCTAAAATCTTTCTCAATAATCTTGCAATTAGCAGATAAATCCAACAAGATACCATGAGGAGCACTTGAATCATAATTATCAAAGTTTGAAATTTCAAATATCCCATGGATTTTGTTGAGCTGATCAACGATATTCTTCACTAACTTAAATAATACTTGTTATTCTTGGTCAACGGTTGACCATTTTTGGCCATTACTGAAGCAAATATAGATTTTTGCTTCTGGAAAGACAGAGATTACATTAAGAGATCATAAACGAAGCTGAATATATTGGATATATGGAAGGAGAAGCACATAAAAAATAACGTAGGATGATGAGTTTGAACAGATCGACCAAATAGTTGTTGAGCAAATGTCTAGTGGACTTCATTTGTGTTCGCTTGGAGAATAATAACAAGAATAAGGGTGTTGTTCACCTCTCGTACCTTTTCCTCTCTTTTCTCTAACTAGTATTTCTTCCTATGCATCTTTTTCGACCTTTATTCTTATCTTTATTCCACCTTACCTACATGTATTCTACTTGTTTATCTATATCTATCCCAATGAGCACTACAGGAAAATCGTATTTTCCTGACAACTTATTTCATCATATTTACAGGCTATTCTGTCACCAAAAGGTCCTCGTGGCAGGTACGTCGTTGGCTATAATTCGTAGGGAATAACCGCATAGGGAATACTATTTTAGACAATTTCATCGTCGGGAATAATATGAAATCCGTTACTATAAAGAACACCAAGTTCTTTTTTAATAACTTATTCACGGCAAATACCTCATAGGAAATAATATTTTGTCTATTTTAATCGATCGCAATTTGATTTCAAAGATGACGAACTAACCGTGGGGAATATGATTTTTGATTAGCAACCAAACAATTGTTGTGTATGCAATCGTCTCTTTTTTATGACTCGTATATGTATATATATAATATGAAAAGTCTTGAATGTATAAAATCCTTTCTAGATCTCCATTCTATATGAACTAGTGGATAATCCTCATTTAAGATACTTTCTTTTCAATAATTTTATCATAATGTACCAGCAAGAAAGAATGTACGGAAACATGAGAAGAAATATGACATGTAAAAACTCCACAATAAATATATTTCACTGGATGATGATTTATAAAACATCACCTTACATGCTCATTAAAGTGAATTTCAAAACACTCAAACATACAATTGAAAAATGTTTCATTCATTGACATGTCCAAAATTATAAGTCATGTTCCTAAGAAAACAAAATATATAAGAAACATGTCCAAAAAATTGGTTGAGATATAACTCTCGAGGCTCATTCTTTTCTTTGTTATATTCCACGTTGTTATCACCAACTTCACTTCAGTTACACCTTTTATTAGCATCAAAAGTTTGACGACCGTCCTGCCAACAAAATAATAATATGATAAGATATATATTTTATAGATAAGTTCTGCTAAAAATTTCATCAACTAGAGAAGAATTTATTTATTTATTTATTTTCTTTGAAAATTTAAAATATTCATATCCAAAAGAAGTTGTTTACAAAGTACTTTCGAATTAAATGCACGTACTGAGAAGAGGCTTTACATAATGTGAGCGGTTGATGGAGATGAGCTTTGATTTTGTTGTCCAGAACTTTCACCTCTATTGATTGATGTTCCTACAATACTTCCACCCTGCACATAAAATTAAGAGATACTTACACCCATAACCCTGAGTGATTTTATAACTACAATCATAACCCAGTGTAATCGTGAATTACATGAGAAACCTTGTATAATCACTCTGTCTCACACCTAAAACCTTCCGTTAGTTTTTCCGTTAATCTAACCACATCATTGGGTTAATCTAACTCATGCTCTATCCAATGTCTATAAAAGGATTTAAAACTGATACACTCTCCCTCTTCCTTCTCAAACCCCCTTTCCCCTCCCTCCTGCCCCTTCGTCCTCCTCCTCCAGGCTGTCGCCCTGGTTCTGGATGGTTTGTTGGTACTAGAAGGTGCACCGGGACGCACAGGTGCTAGTAGGCATGCGAGGGAAGATGCCATGAAAGATACGGGTAGGCACGCGAGGGAAAACATGCAGGTGTTGGTTGGCAAGCGCATAGTGGAGTATATGGGAAAATCCTCAAGTGCATCACGGAAGCATGAGGATCACATCAAATGCAACCAGGAGCGACTAGTCGCACTAGTTACTCCGGGTAACGGAATTGAAAATTTTAAATGTGATGAAACCACATGATCCAAGAATATTTCTCGGACCGTTTCATCTAAACCACAATAGATATTAAGATTACCTCTTGAAGCGTGGTTGTGATCAAATCTCTAAATGAAGAGACCTCCTGTCTCAAGTCCGATCCAACGGAGGAGATGTTTGCGAGCGCGTTGATGAGACGTGTCCTTCTCGCAATCCATGTTGATGATCTAAGCGACGAATCTCCTGATTTCGTCACACAAGATCCGACATCCTCTTCACGAGAGAGGCGCACCGAAGGAGACAGAGATTCCACGAGCAAATACTCCGGTAGCATAACGACGATGCTGCGGGGATGGAGACTCTCTCAATGGCTCCATGGTGGACGGCCATTATGAGAGAGAGCGGCTTGACGTGTGGAGAAATATATAGAGAGAGAGCACTCATTAATCGTATATCTCGAAGAGCAAGGGGTGCCTCTTCTTATATAGGGTTTTGGGAGTGCATGGATCCCAATCCATGGACATTACACAATCAATAAGTGAGATTGATTTGTATTTCTTTCAATGGCTATGATTTTTGTTGTGAAAACACAACAATAATTAATTTAAATTAAATTAATATATATATATATATTGATAAATCAATATATTTAAATTCAAATCAAATCAATTAATTATCCATTGAGATAATGAGGAGAAAAACCATATCCCTTAAAAGGGGGGATGGCTACCAACATCTCATGAGATCTCATTATCTCATGAGATTCCATTATCTCATGAGATCTCATTATCTCATGATATATCCAGGATTTACAACAACAATTGTTGTAAAATATTTCACAAAATAATTCATTATTATCATATGAAATATTACAATCATGCCATTGAAAAAATGTAAATCACGTTCACGTCCCAAAATAAAATGTAAACTATATTTTCAATTAATTATCCAATGTGAATCCCATTCACATTAATAATTAATCAACGAATATAAATCACAAATAGCTCTCTCTTATATATTATAAATCACATTTATAATATATGCTATTAATATGGATAGTGATGTCTACATTATTCATATCCAAGATAATTAAATCACATTTAACCATCTTGGATCTCTATTCTCATGTGCCCAAATAATGTGAATCACATTCACATTATTCACATCTTTGATAATTAAATCACATTTAATTATCTTCGATAACTCTCCTTGTAATATGAATCAAATTCATATTATTCATGATAATTAAATCACATTTAATTATCAATTTTCTCGATGCTCGGATACATATGTCAACAATGAAATTATCCATGAACTTTTTCAAGAATAATGCGCTTCCTCCGCGGAAACTTGAAGATAAGTACAAAGCGATTGTATTGTTCCACGTATAGTGATTTGGATATTGAGATCACATCTCAAATCCAGATCTTGCGGACCTCCCATAGATATTTGATTAAATCAAAGCCGTAGATCTAATCTTCTCATTGCTTTTGAATCACATTCAGATCAATGTACAACATTTGGACTAAGATCAGATTATTTCTCTATGAGAGGAGTCACTAAAATCCAGACTTGTTTCATCACTCCCTCAGAATGGAAGCATCGTGGTTATACAATCGTTTATGATCACATCACTCTCAAGTATTCCCAATACCTGTAAATGCATACTGGAAAGACCTAGATTAAACCCGAAGTATTAGCTATCTTTTATATTGTCTCCTTCAGACTTTTATCATTAAGTTTTCTCATTCGATCATTGGGAGTTGGTATCGATCATATACTTTCCAAAAGCATATATCATACCCAAGTGTTGATCATATACTTTCCAAAAGTATATATCAAACCTACAAATTCAGTCAAGCTTCCAAAGCGAGACGACCGTGCACGGAATTTGATTCTTCCAAATATCTCGTGAGTGAGCTCATGTCTTCCAGTCCAACAATTAACATGTATGATCCCTTTGAGAGATCATATTACTCATATGCCCTTGCATGCACACCAACGCGTCGGTGTATAGACCTTGGTTAGGTCATCAACCTATTGGTCTGCCAAATGTACATACTCAGACATATAGTAACTTATCTATCTCCGTTCAGAGGTTGCATGCCTATATCGTGACAGTATACGATATAGGACTTTGGTTATCTCGATCTCGTTGAGTCAACTCTTTGACCTAACTTATCTAACACCTCCGAATCTCTATTCCTATGCAGAGGACCTGCATCAAGAGGTCGGTCAGATATCAACCTTTATGAAAAAGGATTGCCATCTCCTACTCAGGCTAGAGATCATATCTTAACAATCATTTGACGGTGCTTGATGAGTCATCGATCTAACTCTTTAGATATTCATCCAAACACCAGCCTTATGATTTAATAATTGAATCAACAAATGTATGATCATTAAGATGGCCATGGTACATAACCCTAATTGTACTAAGGGACATATTATGTAAATTAGTTGTTCTTCATTTCAGATCAGAGAATGATATTCACAATAACATTTATTGCATAATGGCTCGCCATGGGCTTGCATGTCCGACAATCTCCCACTAGCCCAAAGAGCCATTAATGGGCTCATCATTTAAACCCGCACTTATATGACAATCATAGCCTATTTACAAAAATAGCTAGGTAAGCTGATCAGTCACTCTGCTCCCAAGAGACTACACCAGGTCCTTTTACGACACTTGTGTATTCCTCTGTAGCAGTGCTCACATCCAATGTGAAAGTTGCATCTTATGCAACCAATACTCAATTTTGTTAGTTATAGTGTCCTTGACACTATAGCTTAATAATTATTATAACTAGTATATCCATAATAATTATCAGAATACCGTTAACCCCGGAGATCTCTATCTCCTAAGGTATCTACAGTTAAGACCTTTTAGATCACTATCTATAAAGTCTTAATTACTTGAAGATAAGACTTCGAGATCACTATCTCAAAAGTCTTGTCATCTTTGAAGATATTGTTGTTACTGCAATCAAGTGTTTTATTTCCATAGCAGGATTAGTAACAGTTTACTACTCCTACTGCATGGCATACATATGACTCCTGTACACATCTAGCATACACTCAGCTTCCCGTAACTGATGCACAAGGGCAAGCAGTTCTAGCATTCACTTCCTCAACTCCTTGAGGTGCTATCCCTTTAGACAGGGTAGTGTCATATCCTAAGGAAAAGAAGCCTTTCTCGGAATTTTCCAAAAATGAAACATGTCCAAAGTGTACAACTAATGCGACGGTCCCAATACCCTCTTTTACTTGCTTCTGAACAACTTCAGAACTAAGATCCAAGAGGTATCCATGAGATCATATCTCAAGTTATGGAATAGTTAGTCTATAAAACACTTATTACTATCCTTATATTATTCTAAATGATCAGGATATCATCTACATTTAGCACGATGAACACAATGGTACTCCCACTAAGATTCACATGGTTCATTAGGATTCTATCTGAAATCATAACATTTATAATTTCATCAAATCTTATGTTCCAACTACAAGAAGCTTATTTGAGCCCACAAATGGAGTTATTCAGCTTGCCAACTTGCTCTCTCAACTATGAAGCCATGGGGCTACTTCATATGAATATCCTCGGAGAAGTATTTATAGAGGAATGTAATCTTGACTTCCATCTTAAAGATGTTAAAGTCAAGTTGTGTATATATAGTTAGCAATATTTTGATGGGTATAAGCAAGGTCACTGAAGAGCAAGTCTCACCGCAAGCGATGTCTTCTCTTCGGTGTGTATCTTGTGGATACGAACCATGCTTTAAAGGTCTCTACCTTATCATCAGGTCCCCTCTTTCTCTTGAAGATCCATTTACACCTTAACGTGTCTTACCCATATAGGTGGATCCTCGAGGGTCCATATTCAAGGCTTGTATATGAAGTCTACTTTAGACTTTATTGCTAAAATCCATCATTCCATGTCATGATCTTTAGAGGCTTCATCACATGAAGTTAGTTCATTGTCAGACTTAACTGGCACATGGAATACATCCTCAAACTCATTTGAAGAAGTGTGAGTATTTCATCTTTAATTGTTCTTTTAGTTTCTGATTTTAGAAGCCCCATTATCTTCTCAAAATTAAATGAGATGCTTCACTTCATTTTCCTCGATTCTCAAGAGTCTCATCCGTGAAGAATAACATTCTCAAAGATGAGATCTTTTAAGAATCTCAAGGTCATAAAGTAGGTATCCAATACTTTTATTTTCCTAATGAAGTAGCACTCTCTGGTGCTAGATTTCATCTTACGTGCATAGAACCTTATTAAGGATATATATCGTAGTCTCTACTACATATATACCTGGAAACTAAGAGGTAATTATTCTAATATTTATCATTGACCAAATCATGTTACACACGATCTAATTGTACCTCCCTACAACTCTATTGAGTTTAGGTGTATGAGGAGGAGTGAGATAAATCATATCTCCATAAGGTATTCTTTGAATTCATCTAATATGTATTGACTAGCTAGATTAGATGAAATCCATCCTTCAAACTTTGGTTCTAAACCAAAATTGTGAAATCTTTGAACATTTTAAAAGGTTTCTAAGGTGAAGGGAAGAAATCTCATATCACAAATAATCATTAATAGATATCACATATCCATAATGTTCATTCTGATAAAGACAATCCACATACATCAATATGTATGAGATCTTGAATACCTCAGCATCCAACACCATTCCAAGAGAAGGGTGTATTGGACATTTTACTTTGAATATAATATTCATAAGTATGTGAGTTTTGAAATTTTAGACATTCTAAAGTTTCATCTCTTACTAGTCTATTGATTAGATCAACATACAAATGTACAAGGCTTGATGCTAGATCATTGTCAAATGATCTCCATCCTCCTATTTATCTTTTAAAGGTTTAGTTTTCTATATTAGAAATCTTAATGAACCATTCATTAATTTTCTAATTTAGTAGAGTCCACTAGATGTTAGATTACTATCTGAAATATATCATCATAACTCTTTATGATAGGTTTATTTCAGAATTCATGTTTATTTCTAGCACTTAGAAATAAACTATGAGTGTATTCTAATATCTTTGTCATAGAGACATTCTTTAAGATAAGGACTCTCCCACTGAAAATATGAAGTCTATCTATCCAATAGAGATTGTTGCAACAATTGCATCAATGTCCATGTGGATGACTATTAAACCTTAAGATCAAGTTTTTAGTCTTGTAAAACATATGCAACCAATTGTAAGTGTTATTAGAAGAATGACATACAATTATTAGACTTTGATCTTATCAAATAAGAAAATCAATTTCAATGATTATATGTAGATGTATATTATTTCGACACATTATATGGGTCATATCTAAGATAGTTTAGATAGTCACATTATCAGTTTATCGACTTATTGCAGTATTGGCATTCATCCAACTCTTTGGATGTCATATGTATGGAAACCATAGAAGTACAGGCAATTCTTTGACTTTCCTTCTAACTTGGGTCCAACCCATGTTTCCACTGCTCTTTCTTCATCTATAAAACAACAATTGCTTAAGACGAAGGATCTCTCATATCGAATTCAAAAGATTTCAATATAAGAGTATTTCAACATTTATACATGCTTTATTCAATTCATACAGTATGAATATTATGAAGCTTCATGAATGACTAGAGTATAGATAACAGAATGATGACACCCATTGTATATGCATACATCTTAACTCTTAAAATCATTGGTTCATGTAGGTACTCAAACATTTTGAGTACATTTTCTCCTATAGATCCACCATTCTGCATAATGCAGAGAACCATGTCATTCATGTTAAATGTCGAGAGCACATATGTATGCTATAACATCTTCTTAGATTTTATAAGGATTATTTGACAATTGTCATCATCATTGACATGCCACTTCCAAAGTATATTTGATGAGATCAAGACTATAGAGACATACAAACCCTAGGGTTGTGGCGTTATTGTCTATTTAATTGCCATTCCTCATTATTATGAGGAAACTTGCACATTGCAACCACATACATTATGTGTCCAACTGCAAGTGCAATATCTTGACCATGGATCCAATCCATGATATTATATTGATTATTATTGAGTATAGTATTCAGAGGGTTTAATGAAGGATTATCCGAAATAAGAGATTTCCATGTGTGTATATTTTATATATACATATTTTACTTTGATTCGGAAGTTTTTATATCGAAGTTATATTGCCTTGTCAACAACGAAAGTTCATTCCCATAATCACTTTCAATGTAAGAGATATACATATCATTATATCTCAAGCAAGATCTGGGATCTCCTTCCTTATCTTTGTCACGTCCTAATAATATGAGAGCATGCAACTCCGATAAAAAGAAGTGGGAACACATTCAGCCTTGCAAGTCCAACTTGCATTTCTCAATTCGGTCTTTAACACCCAGACCCACCACCCTGAAGGTGATGTTCACCCATCATTAATTGAACTAACTGTGAACAAGAATACAACTCGCTATGCGCAATCCAATATCGCCCCAATAATATGAGGACCCGATATTGGGGTCACTACGCATACGTCCTTACTCTTTCGAGAAGCAAAGAGCCCGATCCAAATGATTTGTATGCAGGAGCTGTCACTTCGGATAGGCATCTCCGACATACAATCTATGGTGACGGAACCCTTTGCCTTGGCGGGAGACCATGGATGTCACTTATGTAATCCTCCATATCATGTTCAAATTTAATTAATCATTATGAATCATATTCATTATGATTAATTCTTACAAGGGAATTATAAGTCTATTCATAATAGAGTGTTTTAATTGGATATAATTAATTTAATCTCATTAAATCAATTATTAATACAATTCAATCAACGAACTTGATTGTTACTTGAAACGATGGTATTATCTCAAAGTACGCATTATTTAAATTTTAATAATTAGAAAATACATCACGATCTCTCAAGCATTATCCATTCCCTGCCCTCTTTCATGGCCAGTACCGACGGAAGTGGGACAGACTGCACACGGTGCAACCTGCTACTCCAACGCTCCCCGACTAGACACCATATCTACCTCGGGAAAAAATAATGTCAAGTAAATCACTTTGTACTTGAGATGATCGTCGTTTTTTCAACCAAAATTATATCACATGGTAATAATCAAAACTATGTTGATTATAAGGAAATTTTCTAAAAAAAATCCCAAAATCTATTCAAGTAACAAGTTTGATGAAAGTGTATCAAGTATCCAATTGGTGATCTAGATCTAATCTAATCATTCTTTGGTTGAGGAAATGTCATTTAAAGGAACAAGTATTATTATAATATTTCCCAAATATTATCCATAATTATTCCAGAAAATCAACCATTAATTTCATGAGATTCTTAAATGACAATCATAAGGTTCGTGATCAAATATGTAACTTTCTGCAGTGACCCCTACTTATTAAAACTAACATATCTCAATCAATTTAAATCCAAATTAAGCAAAATAAATTTCTAAATTTTTCTAATTTGATTTAAAACATAAATCAAGTGATAAGAACACATTTTCAGTTATTTTAAAACCATAATTAACTCCTTAATTATGTCATTATTCGTCATCCCCGAAACAGTGGACATATGGTTATTAAAAAGATCATATCTTGAGTTATCGGATTCCAAATCATGTAAACTCAAATTCTACGGTTTTCTTTTTTAATGAGAACGTTATCCAAGTAATATTTTTTTGTTTAAACATTTTAAACAGGACCGAAATTTATCACAAAATAGGGTTGCAAAAATTGAAATGCTAAAATATTCACGAACCCTAACGAGCCCAAATCTTCTTTGATTTGTGGATCCAATACAAAACCTACAACCTGGCTCTGATACCACTTGAAGGATATGGAAAAATCCTAAAGTGCAACACGAAAGCGTGAGGATCGCATCAAATACGATCGGGAGCGAGTAGTCGCACTAGTTGCTCTAGGCAGCGGAATTTAAAATTTTAAATGTGATGAAACCACATGATCCAAGAACATTTCTCGGATCATTTCATCTAAACCACAATAGGATTTAAGGTTACCTCTTGAAGCGTGGTTGCGATCAAGTATCTAAGTGAAGAGACCTCTTGTCTCAAGTCCGATCCGATGGAGGAGATGCTTACGAGCGCGTTAATGAGATGCGTCCTTCTCGCAATCCATGTTGATGATGCAAGCGGCGAATCTCCTGATCTCGTCACACAAGATCCGACATCTTCTTCACAAGCGAGGCGCAGCGAAGGAGACGGAGATTCCACGAGCAAATATTCCGGAAGCATAACGACGATGCTGCGACGATGCTCTCTCAATGGCTCCATGGTGGACGACCATTATGAGAGAGAGAGAGAGAGAGGCTTGGCATTTGGAGAAATAGAGAGAGCATTCATTAATTGTATATATCGGAGAGTAAGGGGTGCCTCTTCTTATATAGGGTTTTGACAGTCCATGGATCCCAATCCATGGACATCACACAATCAATGGGTCAGATTGATTTGTGTTTCTTTCAATAGCTATGATTTTTGTTGAGAAAACGCAACAATAATTAATTTAAATTAAATTAATATATATCGATAAATCAATATATTTAAAGTCAAATCAAATCAATTAATTATCCTTGGAGATAATGAGGAGATAAACCATATCCCCTAAAAAGTGGGGATGGCTACCAACATCTCATGAGATCTCATTATCTCATGATATCTCATTATCTCGTGAGATACCATTATCTCATGATATCTCTAGGATTTACAACAACAATTGTTGTAAATTATTTCACAAAAATAATTGATAATTATCTTGTGAAATATTGCAATCATGCCATTGGAAAAATGTAAATCACATTCACATCCCAAAATAAAATGTAAATTGTATTTTCAATTAATTATCCAATGTGAATCCAATTCACATCAATAATTAATCAACGAATATAAATCACAAATAGCTCTCTCTTATATATTATAAATCACATTTATAATATATATAATTAATATGGATAGTACTATCTACATTATTCATATCCAAGATAGTTAAATCACATTTAACCATCTTGGATCTCTATTCTCATGTGCCCAAATAATGTGAATCACATTCACATTATTCACATATGTGATAACTAAATCTCATTTAATTATCTTAGATAACTCTCCTTATAATAAGAATCAAATTCATATTATTCATGATAATTAAATCACATTTAATTATCAATTTTCTTGATGCTCGGATGCATATATCAACAATGAAATTATCCATGAACTCTTTCAAGGATAATGTGCTTCCTTCGCGGATACTTGGAGATAAGGACATGGCGATTGTATTTTTCCATGTATAGTGACTTGGATATTGAGATCACATCTCAAATCCAGATCTTGCGGACCTCCCATAGATGTTTTATTAAATGAAAGCCGTAGATCTAATCTTCTCATTGCATCTAAATCACATTCAGATCAATGTCCAACATTTGGACTAAGATCAGATTACTTCTCTATGAGAGGAGTCACTAAAATCCAGACTTGTTTCATCACTCCCTCGGAATGGAAGTGTCATGGTTATAAAATCGTTTATGATCACATCACCCTCAAGTATTCCCAATACATGTACATCATGCATACTGGAAGACCCAGATTAAACCCGAAGAATTAGATCTCTTTTAGACTGTCTCCTTCAAGGTTTTATCATTAACTTTTCTCATTCGATCATTGAGAGTTGATATTGATCATATACTTTCCAAAAGCATATATCATACCTAGGTATTGATCATATATTGTCTAAAAGTATATATCAAACCTACAAATTCAGTCAAGCTTCCAAAGCAAGACGACCGTTCCCAGAATTTGATTCTTCCCAATATCTCATGAGTGAGCTCATGCCTTCCGATTCAGCAATGAACATGTATGATCCCTTTGAGAAATCATATTACTCATATGCCCTTACATGCATACTAGTGTGTCGGTGTATAGACCTTGGTTAGGTCATCAACCTATTGGTCTTCCAAATATACATATTCAGACATATAGTAACACATATGTCTCTGGTCAGAGGATGCGTGCCTATATCATGACAGCATACGACATAGGACTTTGTTTATCTCGATCTCGTTGAGTCAACTATTTGACCTAACTTATCTAACACCTCCGAATCTCTATTCCTATACAGAGGACCTACATCAAGAGGTCGGTCAGATATTAGCCTTTACGAGAAAGGATTGCCATCTCCTACTCGGGCTGGAGATCATATCTTAGAAATCATTTGATGGTGCTTGATGAGTCCTCAATATAACTCTTTAGATATTCATCCAAGCACCGACCTCTATGATTCAATGATTGAATCAACAATTGTATGATCATTAAGATGGACATGGTACATAAAACTAATTGTACTAAGGGACCTATTATGCAAATTAGTTATTCTTCATTTCAGATCAAGGAATGATATTCGCGATAACAATTATTACATAATGGCTCGTCGTGGGCTCGCATGTCCAACATACAGGGGAGGACGCACTAGCAAGGGAGGGAATAGGTGGAGAAGGGTGCATAGGAGGAGGTATGCCTCTATGAACCGGTCTGCCTCAGTGAGGTAGAGGTGCTGGGGCGTAGACTCCCTACAAAAACTGGTAGAGAAGGGAGGCGTGGTCGGTGGGTTGGGGAGGAGGGGGATGGGTGAGTTCAGGGAGGATGGGTGCCCTTGGGGTTGGGGTCAGGGAGGAGTTGGGCTTCCTACCGTTTCTGGTGAGGATGCTGGAGGAAAAGACAAACTCTGCACGAGAGGTCGCAACACAGGTGTTGGCGAGCCTCATGAGCTACCAACTGAATACGTGGGAGGTGAATAAGGAAGACAAGTGTGTGCCCAACCTGGTGCATCTGCTAGATCCAAGGTTGGGGAACATCGAGAAGAAGTACTCGATGGCGTGCCAGGTTGCACTGTTGTCGAGCAAGAGGTGCAGAAAACTGATGGTGGCGCACGGGGCCATGGGGTACCTGCAGAAGTTGTGCGAGATGGAGGTGTCGGGGGTGAGAAAGCTACTAGAGAGGCTGGACAGGGGGAGGTTGCAGGCTCTCTTTGGCAGGTTAGGGGATGGGCGAGGTTGGGGAGGTGGGACATCATCGAGGTTGGAGTCAGGGAGGAGGGGCATCAACAGCGTTGGGAGCTAAGGCAGGGACGCGGTTGGGGAGGAGGCCCAAATCCCCAATCTCCCTCTTCTTGTTTGATTCGAGTGAGGCCCAAAGCATCGTTGGATACAAGAGCACACTTTTATTGCATGCTATAGTAGCACTCTAGAGCATGGCCTTCAACTTCTTGATCAAAGGACCAGTGGATACAATACTTCGTAAAGAACAACACCCAAGAGCTCCAGCTCTTCTTTCGAGCTTACTCGCTAACCATGTCTCGTCTCAGTACGGTTATGAGTCGACCATATTGAGAACCATATGGGATGCTTTTCGTTGGCTTCACATTCTGACGTAGCTTACTCTTTTTATTATCGGAGAAGAAGAGCACTCTAAGACCTCTACCACCAGATCAGCTTTGTCTGAGAAAGTACCTTTCCTCCTGCTCCACTATAAGAAGAATACACAAGTACCACCGTCAGAAGGAGTGGTTTATTTGTAAATAATGGGATCATAAAGAGTGAAAATGTAAAATATTTAACGGATACCGTCATAGTTAACAGAAATTTGGATGGAAGTTAATACAAGGTTATGAGTGTAAGAGTTAAGCACTATTGAAGGTCATGGGTGTAATTTACAATTATGAAGGGTTATGAATGTAATTATGAAATTACTCAGGGTTATGAGTGTAAATATCCCTAAAATTAATACTTTTTAAACTTTTAATATATATGTCAATATTACATATTATAAGAGTCTTACTTGTGTAATGTGGTGCATATAGTTATGAAAATAAGGAGGGAATGGATATGAGTTTGGTGGTTGAGTAAAATGGTTCAAAAAAGTTTGGTTGGGAGTATTATGCAAAAATACAATCAACAAATAAATATTTTTATATATGATCATTCACATGAAATATCCAATGAAAACTTGTATATTTATAATACTTGTGACATTGTACTAACAAATGCATGGACAATATTCTTAAGATCTGCAATCTCTGTCTTCATTTCTGTTCTCGTTGCATCTGCCTTATTCTAAAAATACAAGGAGTGAGAACATAAATAAGATCAAATTGATAAAATCTCCAAACGAGCTACCTCAACGTTCTTTGATGTAGTCTCAATGATTCTTAACTTCATTGCATCTATGGGATTATGTGGACGTTGATTATTAGCACTAATGCCAGCATGTCTAACTCAATGTGGATTTTGTGGATGAGCAAAGATGTTGTATGCTGCGATAATTAATGGATCCACATCTTGCATATCCCCTTCAACTCGATGAGTATCGACGTAATCATTTATTTCCTTCTACAATATTACATAAACATAATGATATAATGTAATGTGATAAATTAAAAATGAAATACATACCACAATAGTATTTTCCACATCATAAAATTCATTAATCATCTCCATCTATGAAGGAGGTTGTCCATTCTTCTTTGTCTAGTCACAACAAAATCATCTCAGGTTAATGAGTTGAATAGAAAAGAATATGTACAAGTGTATATTTCTTCAACAAATATACCATCTCATTTAAGACTCGAGAATAAGACTTATTTCACGTAGTATGATTTAAAACTTTTGCATTTCTATTTTGTTTGTTGATCTTCATGATTTCCTGTAACCGTGTTCGAAAAGAATTTATAACTATCTTGCTTAAACAAACAATATAATATCCAAATTCTAATAGAATAGATTTCATTACCTGATTTCTTGGCATTTCCTATGGTTTGATGCATTCTTCGAATTGAGCTTTGTCGATACGTATATCATTGTCAATAATTTCCTACAACATATCAAGGTCATGCTTATTTTGCACCCATATCTTCCATAATGTCCATTTCCAATATCGGATACGATCATGTATTTTATTAAAGACATATGACCAAGCATTTGGATTCTCATTCAAATTAAAATCTTCCTACAAGTTAATAAAATAATGAAAACACTATAACAAAAAATAAACTTATAAAAAAATAAACAAACAATAATTAAGAATGATAATATTCTAAAGAACTTAACTTACATTCAATTCTTCCCATGTATTCGTGTAAGAATTTCACTTTGCTTCGTCCAATCTAAATGCACCTTCCATATATCTCATCGACGAGCAAGAATTCCTATCATTACAATAAGTTAGTTTAGATAATCTTTAGGCCCAACCGGTTATCTTTTATCCTCCCATTCCAAACTTAAAGGACCATCAATCGATAAAAGTCTTGTAAACGAAGCTGGACCTCGACCTCTCTTTTTTATAATAGATGGTGCATCAATAAAAGGATCACATGATTCTTCATTAATTGAAATATCATTGTCAATTGCAACTCTCTTTCACTTGACAATCAATCTTGAAGACTTCCTAACCATCCTAAAAATAAATAATGCATATGGTATAATCAGAAAAAGATTAACAAAAAAATCTTATATGAATCAAGCTTATGAATAAACTTACCTCCTTATGTTGGTTCCGAATAAGAAATAGTGTCTCCATCTATATTATCTCTAACCCATGGCACTTCATTATTTTCATAAGTTGATCTACCAACATTATTTCCAATAGACAAGTTTTCTGCATATGTCATGTCATACAGATCTCGTGGAGAAACCTTTATAACTACATGCCAATTACCATTTAATTCTTTTGGATCATGTACATAAAATATTATTGTGCTTGAGAAGCAAATATAAAAGGTTGATCGATATGACGTACTCGACAAAAGTTAATAAGAGTAAATCCTAGTTTATCTCTTTTAGTTCCAAGCTCGTATCTTTCATCAAACCAGATACATTGGAATAAGATAATCTTTAATCTCGCTCCATATTTTAGCTCAATAATATCCTCTAGTTGATCATAATATGGCACTTACTAAATGTAGGTACTATGTCTCTAGGATCATTATATTGTATAGTTTCTGCAAGAACATAAACACCCTTGTTTTATGTTTTTCTCATATTTTCTATAATTTTCTTATGGAATATACAACCATTAATTGTATATCCATTGAAAGACCATACTTCGGGTGAAGGTCCACTTGCAAGCCAAGATAATTCTGGATCATTTTCTTCCAAAATTTGAGAAGAATCCATAACTTATAAAATTAACAAAATATTTTTATACTTATAAATATGAAAAATTTTATCACACACAAATATTATACTTACAAATTGTTTAAACCAAGTGGGAAATTGATGATGATGTTTCAGATCTAAATTTTGTTCAGATAATTTAAGATTTTTTTCTTCTATCTCACTTTGATGCATCCTGAATATAAAGAAATTAGGTTAATCATTTCATTTCTTTTAAAAATTAGATATTTAAAGAAATAGGTAACACTTACTTGCGATATTTGGTAGTTGATTCTAAATTGAAAAGAACATATCAATGGGTACTTTTCAAACTTCTTCTATCTAATGTACGTAAGACACCACCTCCTATCGAAGAAGCTTCTGGATTTCGAACTTCACGATTTTTCTAAATGTGGTTTCGTGTAGATATCTTGAACAAAAAGTTAGGTACTCTTCTGCCCAATAACCTTCTGCAATAGACCCTTGTGGATGTCATTTGTTCCTCACATATCATTTGAGAGTTAACAAATATCTCTCAACAGGATATATCCAACGATAATGGACAGGTCCTACTAACTTAGCTTCTGTGGTTAAATAGATTAGTAAGTGAATCATAATAGTAAAGAATGATGGTGAAAAAATTCTTTCAAGTTCACAAAGGATAACGGCAATATCAATTTTCAATTGTTCAAATTTTTTTATATCTATGACTTTTGAGCATACCTTATTGAAAATTGAACATAGTCGAACCAATGGAGCACTAACATCAATACCTATTGACTTTCTTAGAGCCATAGCAAGTAATTGTTGCATCAAAATATGGCAATCATGACTCTTCATACATGATATATTTCTTTCGTTTATGTTGACACGTCGAGAGATATTAAAAGAATATCCATCTGGTACTTTCAATGAATTTAGTGTTATCAGAAAAACATCATTCTCTACAGATATCATTTGATAACTAGCAGGTGGTATATACATTATGCCATTAGTTTGTATAGGCCAAAGAGTTTGTCGCAAAACCCATTTTTTGAGATCAAGTCGTGCTTGAATATTATCTTTGCTCTTCCCTTTAATAATTAATAAGGCGTCGATGATACTTTCATATACATTCTTTTCAACATGTACGACATCAATATTGTGTCTAATTTTTAAAAACTTCCAATATGGTAATTGAAAAAAATAGTGATATTTTTCAAGCATAAGGAAGGTTCATTTCATGGGAAGATCTTCTTTACTTCTTACTTGTCAGGTACTCATCATGAATTTTTCCAAATATTATGTTTTCATAGTTACAAAGCTGCGCAAGAATGTCAGATCTAGATAAAGAATCTGGTGGTATCCTTTCATCAACAGTCCCATCAAAGTTCTTCTTGTCATAATGAAAATGATGATCTTTGGTAAAAATTGTCGATGGAAACCATAACATTGTTTCCTTCCTTTCGACAAACGGTGACTTATTGTATTCTTCTGACAACAAGGACATGCAAGCTTTCCACTTGCACTCCATCCCGACAGATAATCATAAGTGGAAAATCATTGATGGTCCAAAGAAGTGATGTTCTCATTATGAAGTTTGTTCTACTTGACACATCATATGTTTATACATCGTTGTCCCATAACAGTTTCAATTCATCAATATCATTCGTAGGAGCTGAGGGACCAGGTATTAATAATGTCATGATAAAGTTTGATTGTTTCATGCATAACCAAGGAGGCAAACTGTATGTATCAAAATAACTGACCATGTGTTATGAGATATGCTTATATTTCCGAATAGATTGAAACCATCACTTGTCAATCCAAGCCTAACATTTCGAGGTTCTAATGCAAACTCAGTAAATTCTGTATCCAAACTTTGCCATGCAACATAGTCTGCTGGATGTCGTAAAATATTATATTTGACTCTATAATCGTAATGCCATCGTATTTCTTTAGCTAGATCAAAAGTCATATATAGTCTCTATAATATCGGTATAAGTGGAAAGTGTCATACATTTTTCTTTGAAATTCGATTCGACTTTGATCTACTCCGACTTTCAATAGTCATCACGAAGCTCCACATGTATGACAAAAATCTTTATCAATAGAATCTTTTCAATATAACATGCAATTATTCTCTCATGCATCTATCTTAGCATAATCATGACCAATATCCTTTATAATCTTTTTTGCATCATAATATGAAGTAGGAATTGATGAATTTTTGGAAGAACGTCCTTGAAAAATTCTAATAACAATTCAAATGATTTATTGCACCATCCAGATAATACATTCAAATGAAAAATCTTCACTAAAAATGATAAGATTGTATTACTTTCACATCCATTGTAAAGTAATTTTCGAGCATCTTCCAATAGACGATAGAACTTTTCTGCTTCTAAATTTGTAGATTCTCTCAAATCCGAATCTTCGATATCATTTTCACTAGCATTGGAAGATTAAAATTTTGTAGCTGCAAATCTATCATTTAACATGGTATGCATATCATTAATTACTCCTTGTGAAGACAATGATGGAGAGGATTGATTAGGGTGTTCTCCATGAAGTAACCAAAATGTATAATTTGGTGTAAATCCATTAAGTATAATAAGCTCATAAATAACATCAGGAATATGTCACTTTCTATTATCACATTTTTTACAAGGGCAAATTAATTGACCTTCAGAGACAAGTGTAGACTTCAAGTTTGCATATTCAATAAACTTTGAAAGTCCTTCTCGGGATTGTGCATCATTCACTCTATTTCGTCTATACAACCAAGATCTATCAGCATGATAATTCATCTACTGTAAGAAAGTTAATTAATAAACTAACAATAAACACTGACATGAAATAAACTTTTAAAGTCATTCTTAGTGCGATACCTTTTGAAATGATTGACGGATTCTAGAATATTTAGGACTTAATATATTTGATAAAAAAAATCATGATGCGTATGGAATCTTAAAGAATTGAAAGAAAAAAATAACATAGAGAATGTACCTTTCTTTATCGAAGAACACTTGTGGAAGGAAATTATCCAAGACTTCAACTTATTCAACTGTTCTAATAGAGAATTAGTGAGGAGCTTAGACAATGTTCTATATCTAGATCTCTAATTACTGAAAATAGTACTTTTTTTGACATGTTTACCATATAAGTAATGGGAACTAGTAAGATACATAGGGATATAAAGGTTGCGACTTTTTTAAAAGTAATGGTTACTAAATTCGGATCCATGAAGAAAAATTTCATGTAGTTGTATCATTATGACTGTCAATATAACCAACTAATAATTAACTATGGACTATAGCATGTGAACTTAGGGTCTAATATTTATTTATGATATACTATTAATGATATATCTTAGATAATTTTATTTCCTGAAAATAAGTAAAATTAATATTTATTATAATTAATTATTGGAAATCTCACTTTCTGTGCTCATTAATTCATAATTAATTCATTTTGCAATCACAAATCACAAAAAATACCTAATTTCATCACATTTCACATTCTGTCCAAGTTTGAGGATTTTTTATTTTAATTTGATCATAATTTGCATTTTAGTTGCGGAACTTTGCCAAAATTGCATTTAACTCATTAAAAATACCAAAAAATGTTTCTTTGAAAGCATAATTTTGAGATCGACTATAAATCAACCTATGGAGACACTTGCCTCCCTGAGTTCAACCTTAGACTTCCCAAGTAAAAAAAAAAGAAATGACAGCTTGCTTTAATTGACACGATAATTAAAGTAGTGGTTTTTGATCGATATGAAATTGTCTACCTACAACAAAATCGAACATTAATTCAAAACTATTAAAATGGCAATTTTTAGGTTTGTCACCAACACCCCTCTACTTTTTACAACACCGCTTTCCTCTTACACCTCTTACTAAAACCAAGCTCGAGAAAGAATTTTCAAAATGTTTTAAAAATACGAGCTATGGCTAAGGTAAATATATAGTAATATACGATATACCCCCCCTATACTTAAATTTTGTTATCTCCTCATAGCACAAGTGATATGAAGTCATGGCTTTGTCAAATATAGGGTGATATAGCGGAATTGAGAAGGACGGTCCCCCTATACTTAGGCTATATATAGCCTAAGTAACGTACATGCGTTGGGGGGTGTTTTTACAGAAGATGATGATCGGGGAGAGAGTAAGAGAGAGAGAGAGAGATTGTAAAATATACAGAGAGATGGGAGGGTGAGTGTATATGTGCAAGTGTGTGTGGGGGGGGGGGGATCATCTAGTGATCTACTTTTTTTCTTTTTCTTTTCTTTTTTTTTTCTTTTTTACAACACGCAAGCCCTCTAATGAGGACTTGTTAAAACAAATATGCATATGCAATATTTTTTTTACAATATGCAAATGCAAGCAGACTGATAAAAATCCCTCAAATTCTTCGCCAATTCTTTTGCATCCTCTTCAACGAAATCTCCCAACTCCACGCCTCCATGGAGATCAAGCATCCTCGATCTTCATGGGCCTTGCCATAAAAGAGAAAAGTTAGAAAAATACAGAGGAAATTAATCAACAGACATAGCAAAAATGATGCAGGAAATGAGGACCTGTAAATCTTGAAAATAAAGATAAATCAAAATTCAACAAATAAATTAAGTTAAGTCATGTCCTCGGCAACGACGTCAGATGAAAGCGAAATCCGCCTCTTTAATAATCAGGAATTGTCGTAGTATAGGAGGCAAATATGGTTCAGCAAAAACCACAATCTTTGAATGTTGTGGAATATTTTTACTTGGTAAGTCTACCAAGGTCGAACACAGGGACACAAGCTACTCTATCTATTTATTGATTTTTGATAAGTTAAGAGCAAGTGTGAATAAATTCCAAATTCAAGGTCTTCATGCGTATGCTCAGAGTAAAATGCAGAAGAAGGCAAACATATGATGCATGCGATTTTTACTTGATTTTTATGCATTTATAGGATGATGAATGAACAATAATGCAAGGTTAAATATATTCTATGAGAATGCAACCAATTGTGCCAAAGAAAGATTACATAAATGAGCAACATAATGTAGTTTGAAGTTAGAGTCATTTTAAGCACATCAATATAGTCAGTCATCATTTCATGGCAAGGACAAATAGAGCAGGATCATCATCTAACATGAAAAACTCACTTCATTTAAAATAATGTTAGATGAGAAAATTAAACATGCCAGGAGATAGATGAAGAAACAGGGATCAAAATGGCACTAAAATCATACAATTTGGACTTACGATGCTCAAGTTATGCTAAAAACAATACATGGGCATAATTATAATAAAAATGCAAGAAATAAAAGGATAAATATTACATTTAGATCCCTGGAGCGACCTAAATTAAATACCAAAAACCTCCTGGGGTCCTTTGTAATTTTTCCATTGCACACAAGGACCAAGCTGTAAATCTTCAAACTTGCAAGGGCCTTCACGTAAAATACCCCTATGTGCATGTGGGCACGTGTCTGGGGACCAAAGTGTAAATACCAAAAGTACCAGGGTCTTTCATGCAAATTACCCAAGTCCTCATATCAGGTGCATGCGAGGGACCTAGGCTCGGGAGGCGTCTTTGGCTCGGGCAATGTGGCAGCACATGGATGGCTCGGCTCGAGGTTAGGTGAACCCGAGCCTGTAGGTTCGGCAGGAGGCTCGATCTGCCACGTGTCATCAACACAGCCGTCCGATCCAGATGATCGGACGATGACTGCTCTTTGTGCTCCGCCGTAGGGCACTGTACGAGGCGAGGCTCCGACGACCTGCTGATAGCTCCGCCATGCTCCTTTCGCTTGTCTTAATCTCGAGGGAGATTGCGGGAGGGTTGGTGGAGATGCTGGACACCAGTTGAAGCTCCGTCATGGTCTGGAGAAGCAAGGCGGAGCCTGATCATCGGAGCAGGAGCACGAGATCGGCGAGGGGGCTTGGACTCCAGCCATTGAGTGATATGAACCTTCATATGTTAATGACATAGCCGAAGCGTGCAAGATATGAAGTGAGTGAGTTGTGAGGTGGGTGGAGACCATAGAGGCGACATGAGGCGAAGGTCTAAAGCTTCTTCTCCGGCAGAGCAGGGGAGAAGGTGGGTTGAAGCGGGGGTGGTTCTGGAGAAGAGAGGATGGGTCGGCACGGATGATGGGTAGTCGACGGAGCTCGTCAGATGGTTAGACAATGGCGGGGGTCATCGTGTACGGTGAGATAATTGCGAGAAAAATGAAGATAAACTAAGGGGGAGAGTACCTTATCGGAGTGTAACTACGGTGGAGGAGGAGGTCTTTGTTGAGGGTCGAATCGACCCTCTGCTCATGGCTCGACCTGGCCGATCGATCCAGGGAGCTTGGTTACCGCCGGGGAGGCGGAGCGACATGGTGATTACCGTGGGTCGACACTTGGGTCTTTGACCATATTCGCTAGCCAAATGTGCCTCCTCCTGTCACAAGGAGGGATTGTCAGTTAGGCCTTAGGCCCGTCAATGGTGGACGAAGGTGACAGAGGGCGAAGGTCGGCTTTTGTAGGAGGAGGGGGTTGGTTACTGGTGATGAAGGTGATGATTTGTAATGGAGGTTTAATGGTGAGGAGAGAAGGTGAGGAATGAAGGGGGTTACGCAAAGGAGATGGAGGATAGGGCTACATGAAACAACCGTTAGGATGCGGAGGGGGTAGCTGTGATGACTTCCAAAATTGGAAGGGGGCGGCTGAGTCGTGGAATGTAACAGACGAGCTGGAGTGGAGGCGCGTTCTAAGGGTTACGATCAGATCCAGAAATCGGATCCAGTGGCGTAGACTTAGGCGTTGATGGATGGCTAGGATGCGATTTGAGGCTTTTATCCTACAACGATGGAGAGTGAGTGACGTGGCGTGAGGAGGACCATGGGATGGGAGAGCATCATGTGGCTGAGAGTTAGGCGGGAAGAAGTGGCTGAGATTTGATCAGTAATCATATCGGAAGGCTAAGGTGGAGCAACTGATGAACGGTGGAGATGGAGGCAGGCGAGCTCGATCTAAGGGTTGGAATGAGTGGCGGGTGGCGAGAGGAGAGGCGGGCCACGTGGGTGACCCAGAAGGCGCCAAATGGCCCAATCAGAAAATTCAAAGAATAAAAATAATGATAAACATGGAATAAATAGTTAGAGGCAAAATTATGAAAAAGTCAAAACAAGAAAGTTGCTTGTTTCGAATGAGATCTACAAGTTTCGTGTTGGACAAAAAGCAAAAGAGGTCATTTGTACATAAAGTATTTTTGGGGGGTATTTTTAAGGGGGTAAAAACACTAGTTTTTATCTTTTGAGTTGTTTTTGTGTTTTTAGTCTTTTTAAGGGTTACTGATACTATGGACATATACTCTACCTAATTTTTAGAGGTTTTTGATAATAAAATAATTACAAGGCAATTAATAGTGAATAAGTACAATTAGTTATGGGTTAATTATAGATGATAATAATAAAGAATTAATGGTGATTTTTATTGGATTGATTAAGCTAAGGGTTTAATTTGTGACTTTTATCATGACGAATACGAGATTCATCAGAGAGCCATAGATTTTTAGAGGCTATGCGGTTTTACATCATCCGCTTATCTCATCGGCGGGACGATCAGTCTGCACTTTCAACATCTAGTCTAGCCCAAGTTCATGCTAACCCCAACAACATGAACAAAACATAACAATAGCAGCAGCATGGTCGGGTATATTATTCAGACTCATCTAAGGTTGAGCATGAGATCTTTCCATTTGGTTAAAATCATATATCATGCAGGAGCGGAAGAACCGTGATCGTACCTGACCGGGCGAGGGACATGGATGGGGCCATTTCTGAAGCTCTATTTGAGGAGTCTTTAGAATATGAGGAGGGCTTGCATTAGCAACATAAGCCCATTCAACGAACAAAGACATCCTTCAAGGGCAAAGAGAGGAAGAGGAGTACGAGAGCGCACCGGCAATATAAAAGCATATTCAGAGTCTACGAATGACCTTGCACCTTCGATTGAGGAGGAAGTACCACCAGCAGACTTTCCCCAACCTTTAGTAGACACCACAATTTAAATTCCAAGTTTTTTTGTAAAAGATTCATGAATAAGGAACCTTGATTCTAGAAATAAAAAGAAACATGTTTTAGTTTATGATTCGAGTTCTTCATCTTCATCTTCTGCTTCTTCAATCCCTTCCCCCGTGACATAACGACATGAAGAGTACAATTAAAAAGATTAAAAAAGATGATCCTAAAATGGCGTGATTCTGTAAAGATAATATTATGATTAAGGTGTCATTTGATGAGCATGTGGCAAGCCATCCTACCTTCCATAAGTACTTGAAAGTATGTTGCATATCTACTAGGGTTATCAGGAAGAAGTCGAACAACTATGTAAAGACACATGTCTTATCGGTTGCCCCAACATATTACCTCAAGAATCAACAACTATCACGAAAGAAGAATGACATTGGTGCACATTATGTGGTGAGTCATATTGATGACATAATATTTACGCGCACTCTCCTCGATAACGGTTCATCAATTAATCTACTACCCTTAGTTTTGTATGAAAATTGGAGTTGGTATCCTTACGCAAATCAAGAACATTACTCTATATTGTGGATAAGTTTATGAAGAAAGCTAAGGGTGAAGTTAAAAATGTTATCATCAAGATTGAGTGACAAGATTACTTAATGGACTTAATTTTCCTTGATATGGATATAGCAATCATTGGAGAGATTCACAGATCATCCTTGGGCAGCCTTTCCTTAAGACTATTGGAGCTTCATTCGATTATCAGACATGGATGATGAAGTTCCGTTCTCCAGGTGAAGAACTGGAACTTAAGATGAAGCAGACGAAATATCAGCAACCTGACTCAGAATCTAGCACAGAGTTCTCTTCTTCTTCAGAAGTAGATTGTAGAGTTGTGAGCACAATCGGAGTATGAAAACAGAATTCGACAGAACAGAGTGAGATCCTCTCATCTGGAGAGGAAAGTATGTGTGATGCAGTTTATGAGGTGTTGCCAGAGTTCTTGAGTTATGGATCATATTCTTGTCCCCTTGATGACTCGAAGATCCCTTCAGATCGGTCAGTTCCTTCTTCCACAGAACAATCAAGGGATTTAGATGTTAAGTGAGATACAACTTTAGCCGAATTACCGCATTTCTTTGGACGATCTGACTCCTTACACACCATAGTTGGTGGCAAGCATATCTAAGATAGTACTACTTCCATGTTGCACGAAACCCTATTCAGAGACAGTACAACCAAATTTGATTGATGATTCTACTTTACCAAAGCTGAAGGGGATGCATCATATACTCAAGTATGCCATTCTTATGGGACCCAAAGATAGATTTCCTGACATCATTAGTTCTAAGTTGACTATTATACAAGAATCTAGGTTCTTAGAAGTTCCATAGAAGAACCACAAGGCTATAGATTGGAGTGTATCAAATCTCATGGGTATAAAACCTTGCACTTTATTCACACCACATTTATGTTGAGTATAATGCTAGTCCTTCCTGTGAGTTTGAAAGAAGATTAAATCCTAATATGCGGGAAGTAGTGGAGAAAGAGATTGAGAAAAAATGTGGAGTGGATTTTATTTATCCCGTCCCAGATTCCATGTGGGTGTCCCCCCTATATGCTGTCCCAAAGAAGTTGGGCATTCAGATGATCACCAACGAGGAAGGAGTTGAGATCACGACACGAGTACCCACATTGTGGTGCACCTATGTTGATTACAGGTGCATGAATGCCATGACCAATAAATATAACTTTTCTTTGTCTTTATCGATCAGATTTTAAAGAGACTAGTGGAGAAAAAGTCGTCTATTTTATTGATGGGTACTCAGGCTATAATCAAGTAGCCATCACACTTGAGGACCAACAAAAGACCTTGTTTACATATCTTTTCAGCACTTATGAATTTTGGCGCACGCCATTTGAGCTTTGCAATGCCCAAAATACTTTTTAGTGGTGTATGATAGTTGTATTTGCTGAAATGATGGAGGATTTCCTAAGGTCTTCATGGACGATTTCTTGGTCCATGGTGATTCATTTGATTCATGTTTAGTGTACTTAGACCGAGTACTTCAAAGGTGTAGGCATGTGAATCTGGTACTCTCAAGGGGAAAAAGTCGTTTTATGATAAAGGAGGGTATCGTGTTGGGGCACGCCATCTCCGAGAAGGGCATGGAGGTTGACTCTGCCAAGGTGGATGCGATCAAGAAACTTGATCTTCTAACCAACGTTAAGTCAGTTAGGTCATTTCTAAGGCATTTTAGGTTTTATAGAAGATTTATTCAAGATTTCTCTAAGATTGCCTGACCGCTAAGTGGGCTATTAGCAAAAGACATGGAATTCATTGTATAACACAAGTGATCTTCAAGGTTCGTGCTTTTGTTTTTCTACTTGTTTTCTCGAATTTTTTTCGCCGCATGTAGCAATCATCACCATCTCCTGACCACCATATAAGCTTCTCTACACTGCCCGCATCTTCACGCTATCCTTCGTTATCACCATTCCCTTCTCCACAACCTTAACCACCCTCCGCCACTCCTCCTCTGCTCCGCTGAAGGAGAAGTACCAAGGTCCCCCGCTCTTACACCCTCATGGACCTCTATTTCATTCACGTTCACCCTTGCACACTATGCCCCGACTATTCTAACACTTGCTTGTATTCAATGGTCGGAGTTCTAGCTACTAATCCAATCTCGATTCTCTTCTCCGGCGAGGCTTTATCGGCTGAGATTTTTAGCCACGTCTGAGAGTTTGATTCCTCACAGCCATCTTCGTGAGCTTCTTAGGAAGATCGCTCGACCCTTGGAGGAGCAACTGGAGGTCGGAGGAGGTCTGCATGGGCGCCGGAGCACAACCCTCTCTAGTGCGAAGGGGTGTAGGATGAATATATAGTTGTCGTCTGATCCTCAAGATCGGATGACTCATATCGAGCCAGGCCGTCCAACACAAAGCAAAGAGGCTCGAGTCAACGAACCATTCTCCGAAACACCAGAAAACGCCACGTGGGAGTCCGATCCCAAGTCGCCCCAAGCGCTTGCGTCATGGGCGTGCTTGGGTATTTTACATGGAGACCCTCAAAATTTATGGAAATTACAACTTGCTCCTATGTGTATGGAAAAATTATAGAGGTGCCCAAGCATTTTTTACTAATTACAAATACGTCCCTCAGGGACCTATTTGTAATAATTATCCTTTTATTTCTTGCATTTTTATTACATTTATTCCCTACATTGTTTTTAGCATAACTTGAGCTTCGTAGATCCAAATTGCATGATTTTATTGTCGTTTTGATCCTTGTTTCTTCATCTATCTCATGACATGTTTAATTTTCTCATATGACAACATTTAAAAAGAAGTTAATTTTTTATGTTAGATGATGATCTTTCTTTACTTGTCCTTGCCCTGAATTGATGAATGTCCATACTGTTGTGCACAAAATGACTCTAATTTCAAACCATGTTCTGTTGCTCGATTTAGTGATCCTTTTAGGGCATATTTGTAATCCTTTATTTTGCAAGCGTTCACATTGCATCATTGTCCGTATCATTCTAAAATCGCATCGAAAAAGCAACTAAAAATTGCATGCATCACATATCTGCATTGTTCTGTATTTTACCTTGTGCATCATCATGAAGACCTGAAATTGATAAATAATTCACACTTCCTCGTAATTGATCGAAATTCGATAAATATATAGAGTAGCTCGTATCCCTTTATTCGACCTTGGTAGAGTTACCAAGTTAAAAATACTCACAACATTCAAAAGATTTTGGTTTTTTGACGAACCAAATTTGCCTTCTATACCACAACAATTATCTATTCTTAAAAAGGTAAATTTCACGTTCATTAAATGGCATCGTTACCGGGGACACATCTCACCTTTATTATTTGTTGAATTTTGATATATTTCTGTGTTGTATAATTTTAAGATTCACATGTCTTCTTTTCGTGCATTATTTTTTGCATCACGTCTGTTGATTAATTTTCTCTTTATTTTCTAACATTTCTCTTTTGTGGCAAGTCCCATGAAGATTGAGGACGCTTGATCTCCATGGAGGCATGGAGTTGGGAGCTCCCGCTGAAGAGGCCACAAAAGAATTGGTGGAGAAATTTTAGGAGAGTTTATTAGTCCGCCTGCATTTGCATTCTATAAAAAAAGGTGTTGCATGTGCATGATTTTAACAGTCCTCATTAGAGGGTTTTCTTGTTGTAGAAAAAAGATCAGTAGATGATCTACCCCCCCCCTCTCTTACTCACACACTTGCACATATATACTCACCCCCCTCTCCCTCCTCTTTATATATTTCACAATCACACTCTCTCTCCCCCCCTATCATCCTCTTCTGTAAAAACACCCCCCTCCGCCCTTGTATCGTAGTGTAAATACTCCTCCAAACACAAGAACCCCCCCAATTCAGATCCGGACCTAGGCTATTTGTAGCCTAAGTATAGGGGAAACCCGCCTATTCATCCGTCCCTCACGTTGTCTTCTTATACTTGAGTCATTTTTTGACCGAAGTATAGGGGGAACCTCCTCCTCGGTTTCGCTATATCGCTAGATATATGACTGAGCCATGGCTTCACATCACTTGTGCTATGAGGACATAGCAAAAATTATGTATATGGGGATATAAAGTATATTACTCTATATTTACTTTATCCATAGCTTGTATTTTTAGAACTTTTTGAAAATTCATTTTCGAGCTTGGTTTTAGTAATCCTGTGAACTAAGTTTTGTAAAAACCTTGCAAAAATATTTTCCCAAAAGTTGAGGGATTAATTTGCGTAAATAACCCTTTTTTCAAAAAAAAACTCCATAAAAATTTTGAAAAATTAAAAACATTTCTCTGAATTAGACTATGACTACTATGCTTAGTAGATACATTCAATGGGAGAACTTCAGTCTCCCTTAGCACAGTGGGTGGTTTACAGGACAATGTACATGGCTTCGTCCTTAACGAACACGGGTCCGTCTTACAATCCGTATTAACACCCATATTGGCTGAGAGTGGACACTTTTATTCATATGAGCTTGGGCCAATCATTGTCTCTTCAAAAGAATTAAAAAAAATAAAATTAAATCACAAAAATATGCAAAAGTCAGAAATCATAAAAATCACTAATTAAGGAGTTGGTGTATTCCTGACACGTTCACATTCACTCAACGCTTGAGGATTTTGAGGACATTGGATTTATGTGGTCTTGAGAGTCTGAGTAACATGCCTTAATCATTACGGTTTTTAAACTTAATTATCCACACTTCCCTACTTTGAAAGATTTGAGTGCTATATTGCACTCTTCATCTCCACCTTTAAAAGAATATGATCAACACAATCACTTTCACAACTACATGATTGATGAGATGAGTTGAGTTATCACTCGAGGAACTAGGACTGGAGATTTGAGTTTAGACCTGATCTAATGATATTTGAGGATGGGATAAATTTAATGAAGGCATCAGAAAACCTGAGTGTTAGCAAAACCATAGCCAGTATGTGAACAAGTTCATATGCTATCTCCTTGATATTTACCTATATGCTAGGGTGTGATGAAACTTAATGACAATTGTTGATCAGTGTGCGCCAACTTTTGATAAAAGCAGTGGAGCTAGCCAACAAAAGAAAAGAAAAAGAAATGTCAAAGAAAAACTCTATCATATAAAGTCAAATTTATAATTAAGCTTCCACCAATGGTGAGCGCTCTCAAACATTTTAAAAGTGCCCACTTGGACCGAGCACTAATTAGGATCAAGGAGTCGGGTTGACACCAAAAAAGGGCTATGCATCGTAAATGCTACAAGTCTGGGTGTCAAGGTATCTTAGATACTCAAACGAGACACACCCTGGTGTACTCCCAGAAAAACAAGCGTAGGTGACTCCAACTCTCTTGACGGACACATTGATCAACAAGCTAAAAATTTACATGTGTTGAGTAAAAAGGCACTCGAGAGGCCCCTTATGAAGGATATGGATTATCCTCAAGCGCATCATGGAAGTGTGATCGTTGTATTGGATATGACGAAGAACGACTAGTCGTACTAGTTGTTCTAAGCATCGGAATTTAAAATTTTTCATGTGATGAAACCACATGATCCAAGAACGATTCTCGGATCGTGTCATCTATAACCACAACAAGTATAATGCAATACCTCTTGAAGCGTGGTTGATCAAGTCTCTAAAGAAAGAGACCTCCTGTCTCAAATCCGATCGTCGGTGAGACCCCTTGCGAGCGCGAGGATGAACCGCGCTGTCATCACAATCCAAGAAGTTGATCCAAGCGTGCTTGCTCCTGATCTCATCACACGAGATCGAATGTCTCTTTCGTGAGCGTAGCACACCATGAAGACAAAGAACCGAAGAACGTCGAAGCGGCGGCGCGGTGGCGAGAACGTCGACAAATCTCTCCTCTAGGGTATGGTGGACGGCCACCAAAATTAGAGGGAGAGAGGGATGTCGTGTATAAAGAAAGAGAGAGAGAGAGAGAGCGCTCCAAAATTGCATGTAAATAGAGAGCATGGTATGCCTCTCTATTTATAGGGTTTTGGGATCCATGGATCTCAATCCATGGGACATATAAAATCAATGGGTGAGATTGATTTATGTCAATCCAATGGTCAAGATTGTTGTTGTCAAAAACAAAAAATTTGGATTAAAATATATTTAACAAAATCAAATATAAATCAATCATGAATTCAACAAATAAATAAGGAGATAATATATACATGGAGATTACATCTCCATGTATAACATGGTGGACGACCACCCATTCCAAATAGGACATGGGTGCCGCCCACCTATTTCCTAATGGAGGGCAATCTCATGATAATTCATGAGATTGCATATCTCCATGGAAATCTCTCTTTATTTATTTGCAACAAATTTTGTTGGGTTTTATTCTTCATAAATAATTCACAATTATATTTGAGAATATTGCAATCTTGCTATGGAAAAATTGTGAATCATATTCACAACCCAAAACAACATATAATTTACATTGTCAATTAATTACACAATGTGTATCCAATACACATAATAATTAATCAACGCGTATAAATTATAATTATATCTCTCTAATACATTATAATCACATTTATAATATATTATGAATAATTGGATATTTCTATCCACATTATTCTTATCCATAATAATTAAATCACATTTAATTATATTGGATAATTTCTTCACACATCAAGATGATTAAATCACGTTTAATCATTATTTCTTCATTGCTTAGATCTTATGGAATTATTCTCGAACCCTTCAAGAATAATGCGATCTCTCCTCAGATACTTGGAGATAAGGACATGGCGATTGTATTGTTCCACGTATAGTGACTTGGATGTTGAGATCATATCTCAAATCCGGATCCCATGGACCTCCCACTGATGCTTGATCAAATCAAGATTGTAGACCTAATCTTCTCATTGCATCTGAATCTCATTCAGATCAATGTCCAGTTCATGGACTAAGATTAGGTCACTTCTCTAATGAGAGGAGTCACTAAAATCCAAACCTGTTTCATCACTCCCTCGGAATGGAAGTGTCATGGTTATATAATCGTATAAGATCACATCACCCTCAGGTATTCCCAATACCTGTACATCCTGCATATTGGAACACCTATGATCATTCTGAAGATAAATATCACTTTTACACTGTCATCTTCAGGGTTTAATCATTAAGTTTCTCAATCTTGGTCATTGGGATTTGGTATAGATCATATGCTTTCACAAAGCATATATCTTACCTTCAAATTCATGTCATGCTTCCAAAGCATGACGACCATGCATGGAATTTGTTCAGTCCCAATACCTCATGAGTGAGCTCATGTCTCCCGATTCACAAGTGAACCTGTATGATCCCTTTGAGAGATCGTATTACTCATACGTCCTTACATGCACACCGGCTCGTCGGTGTATAGACCTTGGTTAGGTCATCAACCTATAGGTCTGCCAAATGTACACACTCAGACATATAGCAACACATCTGTCTCCGGTCAGAAGATGCATGCCTATGTTGTGACAGTATTCAATGTAGGTCTTTGGTTATCTCGATCTCGTCAAGTCAACCCATTGACTCAACTAACCTGACACCTCCGAATCACTATTCCCATGCAGAGGACCTGCATCAGAAGGTCATTCAGATATCAGCCATATGAGATAGGGTTGCCATCTCCTACTCAGGCTGGAGATCATCACTTAACAATCATTTGATGATGCTTGATGTGTCCTCTATCTAACTCCTTAGATATTCATCCAAGCATCAGCCTCTATGATTCATCCAATGAATCAACAGCTATATGATAATCAAGTTGGCCATGGTACATAACCCTTATTGTACAGAGGGACCCGATAGTGCATTCATTCATTAATCTCAGAAAGGGAGTGAAAAATAATCAATAACTTTCATTGATAATTTATTCATTATAATAACATTTATTATAGAAATGGTTCGCCCGAGGCTCACATAGCTAAAAATTTCCCACTAGCCCTCAGAACCATTCATGTACTATCCTTAAACCCATACTCATTACATGCTGGTCAAAAACATTCTGTGTCAGAGGTTTGGTAAGGGGATCCGCAACGTTGTCGGCAGAGGCCACCTTGGTGATGTTGATGTCACCACGCTTTTGTATCTCCCGAATGATGTGGTATTTCATTTCCACGTGCTTGCTCTTCTGATGCCATCTGGGTTCCTTTGCCTGGGCAATGGCTCCCGTGTTATTGCAGAGTAACAGGATGGGAGTATTAGAGGAAACTACGCCAAGCTCTAGCACGAACTTACGCAACCACACCGCCTCCTTTGCAGCATCCGATGCGGCAATGTATTCGGCTTATGTTGTCGAATCCGCAGTAGTGTCCTGCTTCTTGCTTCTCCAGCTCACAGCACCACCATTCAACAAGAACACAAACCCTGATGTCGACTTTCGATCATCTACATCCGATTGGAAGTCAGAATCTGTATATCCCAAGACTTGGAGATTACCATCTCCATAGACCAAGATGTAATCTTGCGTCCGTCTTAGATATTTGAATATGTTCTTTACTGCATTCCAGTGTTGCTCTCCATAGCAGGATTGGTAACGACTTACCACTCCCACTGCTTACAGATATCTGGCCTAGTGCACATCATGGCATACATTAAGCTTTCTACGGCTGATGCATGAAGACATCCAGCCATGGCTTTCTTTTCCTCAACAGTTTGAGGAGCCATTCCTTTAGACAGGTGGATACCATGTCTTAAGGGTAGGAATCCTTTCTTGGAACTATCCATACAGAATCGTTCAAGAATATTCTTAATGTATCCATGTTGTGACAACATCCCAAAATCCTCTTTTCTCGATTTCTGAACAACTTCAGGCCTAAGATGTAAGAGGCTTCTCCAAGATCTTTCATCTCAAAGGTATGGGACAGCCAAATCTTTACACTAGTCATCATCCTTGTATCATTCCCAATGATAAGGTTGTCATCTACGTAAAGCACGATGAACAGGATGGCGCTCCCACTAGTCTTCTTGTATACACAAGGTTCATCAGGATTTTGTACAAAATCATAACTCTTTATGGTTTTGTCAAATCTGATGTTCCAGCTACGAGAAGCTTGCTTGAACCCATAGATGGATTTCTTCAGCTTGCACACTTTGCCATCCTCTGTCATGAAGCCCTGGGGCTGCTCCATGTAGATATCATCCTCGAGGTATCCATTGAGGAAAGCCGTCTTGACGTCCATCTGCCAGATGTCGTAGTCAAGATATGCAGGTATAGCTAGCAGTGTCCTGATGGATTTACGCATAGCCACAGGAGAGAATGTCTCATCGTAATTGATGCCTTCTCTCTGTGTGTAACCCTTGGCTACGAGTTGTGCCTTGAAAGTCTCTACTTTCCCATCAGGTCCCCTCTTTCTCTTGAAGATCCATTTAAACCCAATGGGTTTTACTCCTTTAGGTGGATCCTCTAGGGTCCATACACCATTCTTATGCATGGAGTCAATCTCTGACTTCATTGCCAGCATCCATCTATCCATGTCTTGATCCGCGAGTGCTTCATCAAATGAAGTAGGATCAATGTCAGTCTCACTTGACACATGGAATCCATACCTTTCAGGTGGTGCAACCACCCTCGAACTCCTTCGAAGAGGTATGGGTGTTTCATCTTTATTTATCTCTTCAGTTTCTGGTCTAGGAAGCTCAGAATTCTCAGGGGATTCAATGAGTTCCTTTACTTCATCTTTGTCTTGACTTTTAAGGAAATCATTCTCCAGAAACTAAGAGGTAAATGTGCTTTACTCATCATTGAACGAACCATGTCCATGATGGTCATGTTGCGTCTTTCAGCAATACCATTAAGTTGGGGAGTTCCAGGAGGAGTGAGATTGGAAACAATTCCATTCTCTTTAAGATATTCCTTGAATTCATCTGATAGGTACTCGCCACCTCGATCAGATCGATTCCGTTTAATCTTCCTATCGGTTTGGTTCTCAACCAAAGCCTTGAACTCTCTGACCTTTTCAAAGGTTTCGGATTTATGACGTAATAGGAAGACAAACCCGTATCGCGAATGGTCATCGATAAATGTCAAATAATAACAATATCCATTTCGAGTCGCGGTACTGAAGGGACTACATACATCGGTATGTATTAGGTCAATAATACCTTCGCATCTTGTAACCTTGTTACGGAAAGGCATCCTGGTCATTTTACCTCGAATATAATGTTCAAAGGTAGGCAAAGATTAAACCTGTAGAAAATCTAAAGGTCCATCCTTTATCAATCAATTGATCCTGTCAACAGATAAATGACCAGGCATTTGATGCTAGATCTCATTCGAAATATTCTCCCTGGATCTTTTAGGGTTTTTGCTAGTGGTTGTAACATTCATGACATTCTCATTAATGCACAATTCATAGAGTCCTACAGAAGTTAATATACCCTCTGCAATATATTTATCATAATGATTTATGACCAATTTATTACAGAACAGGAATGAATATCCACTTCTAACTAGTTTAGATACAGATGTCAAATTCCTTCTAACTTCAGGTACATAAAGACACTCTTTAAGTACTAGGACTCTTCCACTAGATAATGATAGTCGACACGTCCCGACGGCGACCATTGCAACACTTGCGTCAGATCCCATCTGGATGACTATCTCCCCTTCTTCAAGACTTCTAGTTTCCTGAAACAAATGCAACACATTGCATACATGAACAGAAGCACCAGAGTCTACAAACCAACTTCCTTCTCGTCCGACGAGAAAGCTTGTTTCAATGATGAAAGTAGATTTCATACCTATTGGGGCTTTACCTTTGTCTGAGGACTTCAGGTATTCTGGGCAGTTACGCCTCCAGTGCCCTGGCTTTTTGCAGTGGTGACAGACGTCGATTTTCTTCGACGTCATTAGAGTGGATGCATTGGAAGAAGAGCCAACACTTTGTCTCTTCTTCTTTCTCTTTTGGGTCGGGCCCTTCCGAGAACCTTGCTTTCGACCGTGCTTCCCTCTAACCTGTGCAACCATTGCACTGCCAGTGGGACCATCTTTCTTCATTACATCTTCCGCAGATTTCAATGCGGCAAGAAGACCAGCGCTTGTGAATTCCAGCTTGTTCATGTGAAATGACACTACAAAGTTATTGAAAGATTTGGGCAACGACAGCAGAATGAAGTCAGCTTGCATGTCTGCATCCATTGTTGCCCCTAGAGTCTCCAGCTCCGACAAGTACCCAAACATTTTGAGTACATGTTCACAGACCGAAGTCCCTTCCTGCATCATGCAACAAATGAGGTCTTTCATAACATTGTACCATTGGGTGCGGTTAATGTCACCAAACATATCCTTAAGATTCCGCATTATCTCCTGGCAAGTGCTCATCTCCACATGTTGCTTCTGCAGAACATTGGAGAGAGAACCCATGATATAGCATCTAGCCAAGACATGATCTTCATCATACTGTCATTATATGCTTTTTCTTCCTTGGATTTAGGGTTTTCATGCTTGTCCTCGGGAGAGCACAAAACTAATGCGCTCTGCTGAGAGAACAAGTTCCAAATTACGGATCCAATCCGAGTAATTTGGACCGGTCAATTGGTTGACCTCAAGAAGCCTACTAAGTGGGTTCAAGGACTTCATTTTCTGAAATTAGGAATGCACTATATTAGAACATATTAAACATATATTCACAATGATATTTGATTAAGGCATTTTTAAATCAAATTGTTCTTGCTCTGTCAACTCTGAAAGCTTATTCCCTTAATCACTTTCAAAGTAAGAGATATACTTACCAATATATCTCAAGCAAGAACCGGGATCTCCTCCTTATCTTTGTCATATCCCAATAATATGAGAATCTATGACTCCAATAAAGAGAAGCAGGAACACATTCCGCCTTGCAAGTCCAACTTGTATTTCCCAATTCGGTCTTTAATACCCGGGTCCACCACCCCTAAGGTGATGTTGACACATCATTAATTGAACCAACTGTCAACAGGAATACAACTCGCTATGCGTAATCCAATATCGCACCAATAATATGAGGATCCGATATTGGGGTCACTACGCATACGTCCTTACTCTTTCGAGAAGCGACGAGACCGATCCAAATGAATCGTATGCAGGAGCTGTCACTTCAGATAGGCGTCTCCTACGTACGATATCTGGCGACAGAACCCTTCGCCTTGACGGGAGACCATGGATGTCACTTATGTGATGCTCCACCTCATATTCAAATTTTAATTAATTATCATAAATCACATTCACATAATTAATTCTTCCAAGGGAAATTATAACTCTATTCATAATAGAGTGTCTCAATTGGACATAATCAATTTAATCACATTAAATTAATTATCAATCCAATTCAATCAACAAACTTGATTATTTTACTTGAATATATATGGTAATATCTCAAAATACGTGTTAATTCGAAGTTTAATAATTAGAAAATACACCTTGATTTTCTACGGCATTATACAGTCCCTACCCGCTGTTATGGCCAGTATCGACGAGAGTGGGACGGACCACATACGTTGCAACCCGCAACCCCAATGCTCTCCAACTAGACACCCTATCCACCTCGGGAAAGCATAATGCCATATATATCAATTTGTACTTGAGATGATCATCGGTTTTTCAATCGAAATTATACCATATAGTAATAATCAAAATATTTTTGATTATATGGAAATTTGCTACACAAATTCCCAATCCTATTCAAGCATCAAGTTTGAAGATCGTGTTTCCAATTATGATTTAGATCACATCAAATAAATTAATTGGTTGAGACCATGTCAATTAGGTAAATAATTATCTTCCAATCTTTCACAAATATTTTTCATGATTATTTTATGAAATTAACAACTAATTTCACTTATAGACAATTACTTGGTTCTAGATTAGGACTGCAATTTTAGTAGTGACCCCTACTCCTTAAAATAAACATATCTCAATCAATTTAAATCCAAATTAGACAAACTCAATTTTCAAAGATTGCTAGCTTGATTTAGGATATAAGCCAAGTGACGTTTCAGGCATTTCGAAGCAGATGATAACAGTAATTAACTCTTTAATCATGTTAAAATCTACTGTTCCCGCAACAGTGCATACATGTTCATTAAAACAACCATATCTAGAGCATACGAAATCCGATTTACGTAAACTCAGATCCTATGATTTCCTTATTTAATGGGGAACAAAATACAAGTAAATAATTCGTGCTCAAACATTTTAAACATGGCCGAAAATATTTACTAAACAGATCTGCGAAATCAAATGCGAAAAAAACTTTCGCGACCTTAACGAACCCAAGTCGTCCTCGGTTTTCGAATCATATTCGAAACCGACGACTTAAGGCTCTGATACCACTTAAAGGATATGGATTATCCTCAAGCGCATCACGGAAGCGTGATCGTCGTATCAGATACGACGAAGAACGACTAGTCGTACTAGTTGTTCTGAGCAGCGGAATTTAAAATTTTTCATGTGATGAAACCACTTGATCCAAGAACGATTCTCAGATCGTTTCATATATAACCACAACAAATATAATGCAATACCTCTTGAAGCGTGGTTGATCAAGTCTCTAAAGAAAGAGACCTCCTGTCTCAAGTCCGATCGTCGGTGAGACCGCTTGCGAGCGCGGGGATGAACCGCGTTGTCCTCGCAATCCAAGAAGTTGATCCAAGCGTGGTTGCTCCTCATCTCGTCGCACAAGATCGAACGTCTCCTTCGTGAGCGTAGCACACCAAGAAGATGGAGAACCGAAGAAGGTCGAAGCGGCGACGCGGTGGCGAGAGCGTCGACGAATCTCTCCTCTAGGATATGGTGGACGGCCACCAAAATTAGAGGGAGAGAGGATTGTCGTGTATGAAGAGAGAGAGAGAGAGAGAGCTCCAAAATTGCATGTAAATAGAGAGCATGGTATGCCTCTCTATTTATAGGGTTTTGGGATCCATGGATCTCAATCCATGGGACATATAAAATCAGTGGGTGAGATTGATTTATGTCAATCCAATGGTCAAGATTGTTGTTGTCAAAAACAACAAATTTGGATTAACATATATTTGACAAAATCACATATAAATAAATCCTAAATTAAACCAATAAATAAGGAGAGAATATATACATGGAGATTACATCTCCATACATAACATGGTGGACGGCCACCCATTCCAAATAGGACATGGGTGCCGCCCACGGCCCACCTATTTCCTAATGGAGGGCAATCTCATGATAATTCATGAGATTGCATATCTCCATAGAAATCTCTCTTTATTTATTTGCAACAAATTTTGTTGGGTTTTATTATTCAAAAATAATTCACAATTATATTTGAGAATATTGCAATCTTGCCATGGAAAAATTGTGAATCATATTCACGACCCAAAACAACATATAATTTACATTGTCAATTAATTACACAATGTGTATCCAATACACATAATAATTAATCAACACATATAAATTATAATTAGCTCTCTCTAATACATTCTAAATCACATTTATAATATATTATGAATAATTGGATATTTCTATCCGCTTTATTCTTATCCATAATAATTAAATCACATTTAATTATATTGGATAATTTCTTCACACATCAAGATGACTAAATCACATTTAATCATTATTTCTTCATTGCTTAGATCTTATGAAATTATTCTCGAACCCTTCAAGAATAATGCGATCTCTCCTCAGATACTTGGAGATAAGGACAAGTCGACTGTATTGTTCCACGTATAGTAACTTGGATGTTGAGATCATATCTCAAATCCAGATCCCATGGACCTCCCACTGATGCTTGATCAAATCAAGACCGTAGACCTAATCTTCTCATTGCATCTGAATCTCATTCAGATCAATGTCCAGTTCAAGGACTAAGATTAGGTCACTTCTCTAATGAGAGGAGTCACTAAAATCCAAACCTGTTTCATCACTCCCTCGGAATGGAAGAGTCATGGTTATACAATTGTATATGATCACATCACCCTCAGGTATTCCCAATACTTGTACATCCTGCATACTGGAAGACCTATGATCATTCTGAAGATAAAGATCACTTTTACATTGTCATCTTCAGGGTTAGATCATTAAGTTTCTCAATCTTGGTCATTGGGATTTGGTATAGATCATATGCTTTCACAAAGCATATATCTTACCTTCAAATTCATGTCATGCTTCCAAAGCATGACGACCATGCATGGAATTTGTTCAGTCCCAATACCTCATGAGTGAGCTCATGTCTCCCTGTTCACAAGTGAACATGTATAATCCCTTTGAGAGATCGTATTACTCATACGTCCTTACATGCACACCAGCTCGCCGGTGTATAGACCTTGGTTAGGTCATCAACCTATTGGTCTGCCAAATGTACACACTCAGACATATAGCAACATATCTGTCTCTGGTCAGAGGATGCATGCCTATGTTGTGACCGTATTCAACGTAGGTCTTTGGTTATCTCGATCTCGTCAAGTCAACCCATTGACTCAACTAATCTGACACCTCCGAATCACTATTCCCATGTAGAGGACCTGCATCAAGAGGTCAGACAGATATCTGCCATATGATATAGGATTGCCATCTCCTACTCAGGCTGGAGATCATCACTTAACAATCATTTGATGATGCTTGATGAGTCCTCTATCTAACTCCTTAGATATTCATCCAAGCATCAGCCTCTATGATTCATCCAATGAATCAACGACTGTATGATCATCAAGTTGGCCATGGTACATAACCCTTATTGTACAGAGGGACCCTATAGTGCATTCATTCATTAATCTCAAAAGGGAGTGAAAAATAGTCAATAACTTTCATTGATATTTTATTCATTACAATAACATTTATTATAGAAATGGTTCGCCCGGGGCTCACATTGCTAACACCTTATTCCAATGTGAGGGCGAGAAAAATAGACACAATCCTATGCCCCCATCATTTGGCCGTCCATCTACATTTTAAGTCTGACAAACTAATGAGACGTTTGACTAAAGCAAGAATTGAGTTATTCCCTAGTATTGGGGATAAGGTCTAGAGGAGAGTCTTTGGGACTAGAACTTCGAGTGATGCATCGACTTGACTCTCATGAAATGCCGTACACTAATGTAGTATCCTTATATTATATGTACAAAAAGAGAATCTGATAATTAGAAAAGTTGGATACCTTATGACTAAAGCATGGTTAGGCCCGGAATTTTAGGATCACGTAAATTAAGGGTATTCAAAAGATTGAGCCTTGAAATCTTCACTTGCACTACCAGAAATTAATCCAACTCCTTCATTCTTTAGATGCTCGAGGACGAGCATGGTTTAAGTATAGGGGTATGATGAATCTCATATTCATCATGCAAAAAAATCACTAATTAAACCCCTGGCTTAATTAGTCCAATTAAATCCACTAATCATTTTATCTTGTATTATATTGTGTATACTTAACCTATAAGTAATTGTATTAATTACTATTATTTACTTTGTAACTATTTTCTCATCAAAACCACATAAATATTAGATGGATTAATTGCCTATAAGTGCCTGACCCTTTAAAAGACTAAAAAATGTAAAAAAAAACAACTCAAAACCCAAAAAAATAAGTGTTTTTAACCCCTTAAAAATACCCCCAAAAATACTTTTTGTACAAATGACCTCTTTTGACTTTTGTCCAACATGAAACTTGTAGATCTCATCGAGATGAACAACTTTCATGTTTTGACTTTTCTTAATTTTACCTCTAACTATTTCTTTTATTTTTTTTCTTAGATTTTTTTGAATATTCTGGTGCAGCCACGTGGCGCTCTTTGGAGCCGCTACGCGGCCACATCTTCTTCCGCCACCCGGCCCCTCTCGGGCTGTCTGATCCTTTCACCCCGCCTCCATCTCGACCGTCCATCTCCACTCCATTTCCCACCTTTTGATCCTATCCCAGATCATATCTGAGCCACTCCCCCGTGCCTCGCTCTCAGCCACTCGATTCCTCTTAATCCTACGGCCACCATCTCACCACGTCAACTGCCTCATGTCCATCGTAGGATGGAACCCCCGGTCCCTTCTAAACTGCTCAGCACCACTCACCTAGCCACTGATGGAGTTGATCCGATCGATCAGATCATGGCCTTCCATCAACGCCATCATCCTAGCCATCGGATCGCCAAATCCATGGCTGGGAGGTCATCCCCTACCTTCGTAACCTACCTTCCCAGTCGTTTCACCTCGTTTCTACGCCACCCCCTTCCTATTTTGGAAGGCATCTCCATCCACCTCTCCCTCTCGTAACACCTCCCCCTCGTAGCCCTACCCTATGACTTCCTCATGAAACCTTCACGTCCTTCCTCCATTAGCCCCTATAAAACCTCCGCCTCCTCTCCATTTCCACCTCATATACCATTCACGATGCTCCTTCCTACCCGCTTTCCCCTTCTCGTTACAGGAGGAGGCGAAAATGGCAGGCGATCATGGGCTGAGCATCAGGTGTTGACCCTCCGCCAACTCGGCTGAGTGATGGTGGCCCCGCCACCGACGAGCACTGATGAACGGCTGGCCTCGTCGTCCGAAGACCCGAGGTCCTTTGGACCTCAGCCCAAGCCATCTCTGACCGCCTTCTTCTTCATCAATATTCCAGGTTTGTGTTTTTTCTTTTCTCCTTGTTTTCTCATTTTTTTTCGCTGCTTGTAGCAATCGTCACCATCTCCTGACCACCTTACAAGCTTCACTACACTGCATGCATCTTCGCGCTACCCTCCGCATCACCATTACCTTCTTCACAACCTTGACCACCCTCTGCCACCTTCTCCTATGCTCCGTCAAAGGAGAAGACCTAGGTCCCCCGCTCCTACACCCTTATTGACCTCCATTTCATTCACTTTCACCCCCACACAATACTCCTCGGCTATTCTAACACTTGCAGGTATTCAATGGTCGGAGTTCTAGCTCCTAATCCGATCTCGGTTCTCTTCTATGACGACGCTTCATCGACTGAGATTTTTAGCCTTGGAGGAGCAACTAGAGTTCGGAGGAGGTCTGCATGGTCCGCCAGAGCACAGCCCTCTCCGATGCGAAGGGGCGGAGGATGAAGATACAACTGCAGTCTGATCCTCAAGATCGGATGGCTAAGATTGAGCCACGTCATCCAACACAAAGCAAAGAGGCTCGGGTCAACGAACCCTTCTCCGAAGCACCAGAAAATGCCACGTGGACGTCCAAGCCCAAGTCACCCCAAGCTTGGCCTCCTCACGTGCCTCACACGTGAGGGGCTGAGCAAATTGCAATGAAGATCCAGGAAGTTTTGCTATTTGCATATTGGTCTCCAGGCGTGTGACTCACGTGCACGCCTGGGTATTTTACAGGGAGGCCCTTAGATGTATGGAAATTGCAAATATGCCCCTACGCATATGGAAAAATTACAGAGGGGCCCAAGCGGTTTTTGTTAATTGCAAATACGTCACTCCAAGGACCTATTTGTAATATTTATCCTTTTATTTCTTGCATTTTTATTACATTTATGCCCCTATATTGTTTTTAGCATAACTTGAGCTTCGTAGATCCAAATTGCATGATTTTAGTGTCGTTTTGATCCTTGTTTCTTCATTTATCTCATGACATGTTTAATTTTCTCATCTGGCATCATTTTAAATGAAGCGATTTTTTTATGTTAAATGATTATCTTGCTATACTTGTCCTTGCCCTGAATTGATTATTGTCCACATTGTTGTGCGTAAAATGATTCTAATTTCAAACCATATTCTGTTGCTTAATTTAGTGATCCTTTTGGGGCATATTTGTAATCCTTTATTTTGCAAGCATTCCATTGCATCATTGTCCATGAATCATTCTAAAATCGCATCAAAAAAGCAATTAAAAATTGCATGCATCATATATCTGCATTGCTATACGTTTTGCCTTGTGCATCTGCATGAAGACTTGAAATTGAGAAATAATTCACACTTGCTCATAATTGATCGAAAGTCGATAAATAGATAGAGTAGCTCATGTCCCTGTGTTCGACCTTGGTAGACTTGTCAAGTTAAAAATACTCCACAACATTCAAAGGATTATGGTTATTGACGAACCAAATTTGCCTCCTATACCACGATAATTATTTATTCTTAAAGAGGCAAATCTCGCGTTCATCAAATGGCATCGTTGCCGGGGACACAACTCACCTTTATTTATTGTTGAATTTTGATATATTTCTGTGTTGTGTAATTTTAAGATTTGCATGTCTTCTTTTCGTGCATTATTTTTTGCATCATGTCCGTTGATTAATTTTCTCTTTATTTTTCTAACATTTCTTTTTTGTGGCAGGTCCCATGAAGATCGAGGGCGCTTGATCTCCATGGAGGCATGGAGTTGGGAGCTCCTGCTGAAGAGGCTGTAAAAGAATTGGTGGAGAAATTTTAGGAGAGTTTACTAGTCCGCCAGCATTTGCATTCTGTAAAAAAACTGTGTGTTGCATGTGCATTATTTTAACAGTCCTCATTAGAGGGCTTGCATTTTGTAAGAAAAAGATCACTAGATGATCTACCCCCCCAACCCTCACGCACGCACCTGCACAAATACACTGACCCCTATCTCCCTCCTCTTTGTATATTTCACAATCACTCTCTCTCTCTCTCCCCTATCATCCTCTTCTGTTAAAACACACACCCCCTCTGCCTTTGTATAGTAGTGTAAATACTCCTCCAAACACAAGAACCCCTCCCCCCACAACTCAGATCCGTTACTTAGGCTATTTGTAGCCTAAGTATAGGGGGAACCCTCCTATTCATCCATCCCTCACGTTGTCTTCTTATACTTGGGTCATGTTTTTACCTAAGTATAAGGGAAATCTCCTCCTTTGTTCCGCTATATCAGCCGATATTTGATTGAACCATGGCTTCATATCACTTGTGCTATGAGGACATATCAAAACTTAAGTACAGGGGGACAAACCGCATATTACTCTATATTTACTTTATCCATAGCTTATATTTTTAAAACTTTTTGAAAATTCTTTTTCGAGCTTGGTTTTAGTAATCTTGTGAACTGACTTTTGTAAAACACTGTAAAAATGTTTTCTCAAAAATTGAGGGATTAATTTGTGTAGATAACCCTTTTTCAAACAAAACTCCATAAAAATTTTGAAAAATTAAAAACCTTTCTTTGAATTAGACTTCGACTACTATGCTTAGTAGATATTTTCAATTAAGGAACTTCGGTCTCCCTTAGCAGAGTGGGTGGTTTAGAGGACGATGTATATGACTCCGTCTTTAAGGAACACGGGTTTGTCTTGCGGTCCGTACTTACACCCATATTGGCTGGAAGTAGATACTAATATTCATATGAGCCTGGACCAGTCCTTATCCCTTCAGAAGAATTAAAAAAAATGAAAATTAAATTATAAAAATCTACAAAAGCTAAAAATCACAAAAATCACTAACTAAGGAGTTGTTGTATTCCTGACACATTCACATTCACTCAAGGCTTGAGGATTTTGAGGACACTGGATTCTGTGATCTTGAGAGTATGAGTTAACATGCCTTAGTCATTAGTATTTTAAAACTTAATTATCCATACTTCCCTAGTTTGAAAGTTTTGAGCGCTATATTGCACTCTTCATATCCACCTTTAAAAGAATATGATGAGCGTGATCACTTTCACAACTACATGATTGATGAGATGAGTTGAGTTATCACTCGAGGAACTAGGACTGGAGATTTGAGTTGAGACATGATCTAATGATATTCGAGGATGGGATAAAGTTAATGAAGGCATCAGAAAACCCGAGTATCAGCAAAACCGTAGCCAATATGTGAACAAGTTCATATGCTATCTCCTTGATATTTACCTAATGTGCCAGGGTGTGATGAAACTTAATGATAATTATTAATCAGCGTGCACCAACTTTTGGTAAAAGCGGTGGAGCTAGCCAACAAAAGAAAAGAAAAGGAAATGTCAAAGAAAATCTCAATCATCCAAAGTCAAATTTATAATTGAGCTTCCACCAATGGCGAGCGCTCCCAAACATTTTCAAAGTGTCTACTTAGACCAAGCGCTAATTAGGATCAAGGAGTCGGGCTGACACCAAAAAAGGGCTCTGCATTGTAAATGCTACAAGTCTGGGTGTCGAAGGTATCTTAGATACTCAAAATAGACACACCCTGGGCCGTTTGATCCTTTCACCCCACCTCCATCTCTACTATCCATCTCTGCTCCATCTCCCGTCGTTTGATCCTATCCCATATGGAATTTGAGCCACTCCTCCGCACCTCGCTCTTAGCCACTCGATCCCTCCTAATCCTACGACCATCATCTCACCACGTCAACTGCTTCATATCTACCGTAGGATGGTACCCTTGATCCCATCTAAACCGCTCAGCACCACTCGCCTAGCCACCGCTGGATCAGATCCGATCGATCAGATTATGGACTTCCATCTACGCCATCATCCTAGCCGTCGGATCGTTAGATCCAACGGCTGGGAGGTCATCCCAACCTCTGTAACCCACCTTCCCAGTCGTTTCACCTCGCTTCTGCGCCACCCCCTTTCTATTTTGGAAGGCATCTTCGGCCACCACTCCCTCTCGTAACGCCTCCCCCTCGTAGCCCTACCCTCTGCCTTCCTCGCGAAATCTCTACATCCTTCCTCCATTAGTGCTACACCATTAAACCTCCATTCAAAAACCCCCTGAAACCGTCATCAACCTCCCCCTATAAAACCTCCGCTTCCGCTGCACTTCCATCTCATCCACCATTCACGACGTACCTTCCTAGTCGCCTTCCCCTTCTCGTGATTAGAAGAGGCAGAATTGGCAGGCGATCATGGGTTGAGCATCAGGTGTTGACCATCCGCCAACCCGGCAGAGTGATGGTGGCCCTACCACCGACGAGCACTGAGGAACGACTGGCCTCATAGTGCGAAGACCCGAGGTCCATTAGACCTCAGCCCAAGCCATCTCTGACCTCCTTCTTCTTCATCAATCTTCCAAGTTCGTGCTTTTGCTTTTCTCCTTGTTTTCTCATATTTTTTCGCCACCTATAGCAATCGTCACCGTTGCCTAACTACCTTATAATCTTCGCTACACCGCCCGCATCTTCGCGCTACCCTCTGCCATCACCATTCCCTTCTCCACAACCTTGACCACCCTCCGCCACCTCCTCCTCTGCTCCTCCGGAGGAGAAGTACCTAGTTCCCCCTATCTTACACCCTCACAGACCTCCATTTCATTCACATTCACCCCACACACTAACGTCTCGACTACTCTAACACTTGCAGGTATTCAATGGTCAGAGTTTTAGCTCCTAATCCGATCTCGGTTCTCTTCTCCGGTGACGCTTCATCGACTGAGATTTTTAGCCACCTTTGAGAGTCCGCATCCTCACAGCCATCTTCATGAGTTTCTTAGGAAGATCGCTCGACCCTTGGAGGAGCAACTGGAGGATGGAGGAGGTCTGCATGGTCTGCCGGAGCACAACCCTCTCCGGCGTGAAGGGGCAGATGACGAAGATACAACTGCCATCTGATCCTCAGGATCGGACGGCTCAGATTGAGCCACGCCGTCCAACACAAAGTAAAGAGGCTCGGGTCAACGAACCATTCTCCGAATCACCAGAAAACGCTACGTGGGCGTCCGAGCCCAAGCCGCCCCGAGCCTGGCCTCCTCACCTGCCTTGCACGGGAGGGGCTGGGCAAATTGCAACGAAGATCCAGGAAGCTTTATTATTTGCATATCGGTCCCCAGGCGCGTGCCTCGCGTGCGTGCCTGGATATTTTACAGGGAAGCCCTCTGAATTTATGGAAATTGCAAATATGGCCCCACGCGCATGGAAAAAAATACAGAGGGGCCAAAGAGGTTTTTGCTAATTGCAAATACGTCCCTCCAGGGACCTATTTGTAATATTTATCCTTTTATTTCTTGCATTTTTATTACATTTATGCCCATGCGTTTTTTAGCATAGCTTGAGCATCATAGATCCAAATTGCATGATTTTAGTGTCGTTTTAATCCTTATTTCTTCATCCATCTCATAGCATGTTTAATTTTCTCATCTGACGTCATTTTAAATGAAGTGAAATTTTTATGTTAAATGATGATCTTTCTCTACTTGTCCTTGCCTTGAATTGGTGATTGTCCATATTGTTGTGTGCAAAATGACTCTAATTTCAAACCATTTTCTGTTGCTTAATTTAGTGATCCTTTTAGGGCATATTTGTAATCCTTTATTTTACAAGCATTCACATTGCATCATTGTCCATGCATAATTTAAAATCGCATCAAAAAAGCAACTCAAAATTACATGCATCATATATCTACATTGTTCTGCATTTTACCTTGTGTATCTGCATGAAGACCTGAAATTGAGAAATAATTAACACTTACTCGTAAATTGATCGAAATTTGAGAAATAGATAGAGTAGTTCGTATCCCTGTGTTCGACCTTGGCGGAGTTGCCAAGTTAAAAATATTCCACAACATTTAAAGGATTGTGATTTTTGAAGAATTAAATCTGCCTCCTATATATGACAATTATCTATTCTTAAAGAGGTAAATTTGACGTTCGTCGGTCCTCGATCATGTCAGAACCGTCAGATCCTTTTCATTGGACAATCAAAGCCGCCCGAGCCCCCACGTGCTTCGTACGTACCCAAGGGGTATATTTCCTTTCATCCATTGTTTATTTTCGTATTTCTCTTTAGTCTTGGAAATAAATATGGTAGTTTAAAACAATTGCATAGTGTTCCTCGTAGTTTCTGATATTTGCATTTTAATCCAGTTTGTTTGAACTCAGGTGCAGTCTCACGTGACCTTATGAGTTATTTGTATTATATGCCCTGCACTTTATGGATGTTCTGAATTGAATGGCAAGTTTTTTAGATTTGCATATATACCCATGTAAGCCCGATTCACGTGTGGCGCATGTGTTTGCCTAGGTGTTTTACATTTGTGGCCTTGTACTTTTCATCCATGTCATCGTTTGGCCCGAAGCTCTACTTTAAGTGCAAGTAGGTCCCTGAAAGTTGTCTGCATCACATTTAATTAAATAAATATCAAATTAATCCCAAAAATTCTCTAAACATTATTTATTACTCATGTAGATTTGTACTATTTAATGTTATTTTTGTGGATTAATTTCATTATGTTTATTATTTTTGAAAAATGAATAATCCATAAAAAGTATCTTGTCTATTTTTGAAAATCCATAAAAACTCTAAAGTGTCTTAAAATTTCTACAAAAATCCTTGTTGTTGTGTTTTGATATGGTTTAGCTTCAATAGCATTTTTTTAAAAATCTCTTATAAAAACCATAAAAATTGCAAAAGAACCCAAAAATTATAAAAATCATATAAAATTCCATAAGAATCAAACAATATTATTTCAGTTTCTGTTTGCATGTTTTTATCTCTATTTTGTCATGAAATTACCCCCTAGGACTTTAGAGCACTTCAAATAATTTCAATTTACAATTTACTACTGGTTGTGCGTTGTTTGTAGTTTTATCCACTATTTGATTTTTATAAAATTATAAGAACATTTGCGAAAATCTAGAAAGTTACCAAAATCACTCTAAAACTTTACAAATCCAAAATTATTTTTGTTTGAATTTTCTGAGCATTTTTTACCATAAAGAAAAATACAAAAAGATTTGTATGGGTCTTGTTTCTTATTGTTACTTTATTTAAAAATTACAAAAATCTGTAAAATTAAAATCATAAAAAATATGTTATTTCATTTCTGAATTTTGAATACTTCATATATTTATTGCTCCTTGTGTTCAACCCTGGTTGCTATATCAGGTAAAAATAATAGCGACATCGTTTACGTTTTGTGTGATTGTTTGATCTTGTATTAAGTGATTTACATTTTTCTTGTTGAGTTTGCCTATTGATTGGAGTCACAATGATTATTGATTTATCTTGATAATTAACCCTAGTCAATAGAATGCTCATCAGAATGGCGTCGTTGCTGGGGGGTACGACTTAGCAGTCATTTTTCATATTTTTGCCTCTATATGATATCATTGTTTTCTAACATACTATATATTTCGCTTTTTGTGCGAGGAACCGCCCGAGGAGGCTTAATCTTTCTGTTAGAGTAATGCACCTGAGGAGGAGCAGAAAAGAGCAGGAATAGGTTATTGAAGATAAATAATTTATTTTTTGCAAAACCTTATTGTTGTTGTTATATTGAGACACTTGGACTCTCTTGGACACTTAGACATATAGGGGTCTATTTCGCCGAGTGTCGGTGCACTCGGGGGAACTCACCAATGTTTTCTCGAGTTTTGATTTCATCGCCTTACTTTTTATCTGATTTTCACGGATTTGGCCCCTAGACTTGGGATTTTTATTGATTGATACATAATTAGCTAAGACCAAACACTAAATTATTTGCTTGTTCCTATAGATCGTAATTGGACCTAGCTAAAAATAAATTAAAAAAGTTAGCGTAATTGGATTTGAGACCATGCACCGTAAGGAGTCGCATACGACGCTAGTAGGACCCGTTGTGGTGGACATCGATTGACTCCCAAGATCGGACGCTAGACTCGATTCGATTAGCTAAATATTGTTCTTCACGATCAATAGAAGTTGCTCGTCTAAGGGCGATTCCATCGTGCATCATATAGTTATTTTACTTTCACTCTTTAAATTTATGCGTGGATCACCCTGCATGTAGATTGTTGGAGATAGGTACATATTTCTATCTCTGCATGCATCATTGTGTTTGATCGCGCATCAGCTTTTTCGACTTCCTTCCCTAGTTTTTGGACTCAAAATAACTCAAGGAAATCGAAAAATTCGTTAGATGTTGTTTTTATCTTAAAAATATCTGAAAAAAGTGAAAGAAATAAAATTGAGACTGCCAATGCAAACTTTACCCTAATATTTACCTCATCTAAAAATCTTTGTTTTGGGGAGAGTCACCCCCTCATTGGTTGGTTTGTTTGCAGCGAGAGAGTGATTTGTACCCTAGGCTAGAGCCATACCTGAACTTCTTTCAGACTACTGGTCTTGTGGTTAGTTGTTCTCCAGTGAGGACTTCTCCGAGTAGCCGGTAAGCAGTTCGGGACTTGCTTAGCAGTGTGAATTGATCGGGTAGTTGATAAACGATTCACGATTCAGACTGGCTAGGAAAAACTAGCTGTGTGATTTGGCCAGTATCCTGGGAGCATCGGGTTCCTAACTGCTCGCTTAATCGCTCTTATAGACGGATTGATCACCTAAATAAAAATTGACGAGATTAACGATCGATCCTTCACGATCATCAGCTCAAGAGTTATGTAGGTAAATTGGGGGTTTTGGCTTCTGATCTTTTTTGCATTAAAGATCTCATCCTCATTAATCCCTACATCACGATGATGGGAAGGAAGTCCCTTAGACTGCCTTTGACAACACCTCTTTTGAGAATTCCTCCCCACTCAGCCAGAGTGGCATCAGAGAGCCTAGACCCGCTCTCTGAACCCGAGTTCACTACCACCTTGTTCCTTCTGGACCACCCTTCTTCCAGTCCTGAGGCGCCAGAGCATAGACTAACATAGCTATTTGTCCATTTGATGGTACTTGAGTAGGGGTCTTTTGCCGTTGTAGAGACCTGCAAGGTGGCCAGCAGCGAGGGACGGACCGATGAGCAGCCCCAGGGTTCCACATATGTACTTGATAAGGGAGTCATAAACAACACGTTCCTAGACTCCCTGGAGACGATGCAGAGACAGACTATAGACCGGGGAGCATTCATGGCAGAGGTGCGCCAAGAGTTAGCGCAGATGCGAGCCAATAGAGAAAAACCGTAGAGACCAATCGGTGTAGACAAACCAGCAGATGGATGGGGAGTAGACGGATGACCAGAGGGTCCACAGGAGTCGGCCAGACCCGCACGGACAATGAGACAGTTGCACAACCCTTGTGCAACCCTCACCCACCATTGGATCTAGCTTTCGGAGATTCTGTGCGACTTCGAGTTTCTTCCTCATACGATTCAATTACTGCCCAAGCTCCATGGGATAGCCACTAAGGAGCCTCATCTACACCTGCAGGAGTTAGAGATGGTCTGTAGTACAGTCCACGACAGATTCGTGGACGAGGATACCATCAAGATGATGGTCTTCCCCTTTTCTTTGGTTGAAGAGCAACCTACTGGCTGAAACACTTGGGGAAGTATGTTACTACTTGGGAGCAGCTTCGGACAAAGTACTTGAACATGTACTACCCACTCGGCTGAACCAACGCAGCTAGAGCTTTGATAAGAAATTTTATGATGATCCCCTTCGCTTTAGAGAGCTCATTGATCGATGTCCACACCATGAGATATCAAAGCCCAATCTAGTCCAGAGTTTCTTTTCTGGGCTGACATCGGAGCTGTAGGGGCTTGTTAATGCCTTATGTGGGGGGTCCTATTTCGCTAAGGATGAGGACCAAGTCTGGGCCATCTACAAGGAGATGGCAGAAAACTACACGGTGATGTCCCAGACTCGGGGATACACACAAGGGAAGCCACTTCCACAGGTCATGTCCTATCGGGGATAGCACGGGTCGACGCAGGTCCTTCTACTTCGTCAGCAGTACTAGCACATGCAAAGTCATCCGCAGCTGACATGGGTATTATTAACGAGAAGCTAGACCGCATCGAGGTCATTGAGAAGAAGCACTGACAGGGCCTCACACAGATAAACCGGTTTGCACAGACGCTTAGTGACCTTAAGACCCGGATCAAGTGTCTCCAGGAGGCTCAGACGACTCCTCGGCCCCGTCTTAGGTCACGGGCTGATTCAACAGCAACAACTCTTCCCAGCCATCTGCACAGTATCGACAGGTCTACCACATTCAGGCAGAGCCAGTTCAGTTGTTGCAGCACTACTCTCAGCCACCGCCATCTCAGGACACTCAGATGGCGGAGTAACAGTCGGATCAGCCCCTGGCAGTTCTTCCCCCTTCCCCTTATGAGAAGGAGCCATTGATGGACATCAACGGGATTTGGTACGACCGGAAGCAACCCGGGATCTGCCGGGATCCGACCGACATCAGCATCATGTAATTATCTATAAATAGAATAACTTAGCAAATTGCATACTTTTGTTAATATTACATGATTCACAAGTTTTTGATGCCAACTAAAAGAATAAAAGAAAATAAAAAGAATAATATATTTAAAATAAATACAGAGTGACCCAAACCCCAAGACAAGGTCAAACTTTGACCTGATCGCAAAAATAAAATAAGCAGAGAGAGATAGGGTTCACTATGTATGGTGTATACTACACATACTCGTACTTATTATTCACAAAATAAAATTAATTCATTATTTTTACAACCTTGTATATATTCCTAAACATAATATAAAAATAAAATAAAAATAGGAAAAATAAAATAAGAATAAGAATAAAATCCTCCATTCATTACACAAAACACATGTGTACATATTACATGCTCTGTTTATTATACAATTGTAAATAATTTACAAAAATAAAATAAAAATTATTTTACACTTCTAAGATTTTGTTGTAAATAAATAAAATATAAAATAAAGATATTGGTATAAAAATAAAATAATAAAAATATATGTACATAATACTTTAGTATACTATACTTGTGTATAATACTGTATATTGTATACACACTATTTTATTTTTCATAAAAATAATTAAAAATCTCAGAAAAATAATTTGAAAAATTATAAACATTTTTTATTTTATACACTTTTTATTTTAAATTCATTTGTTATCTTTTATTGAATTTTCAATTATTTTGTAAATTCGAAATTTTGATTGGTCCAGGAGGGTTTGTTGACTCCGATCAACTCCTCCTCCTAGCTCAGGTCAGGTCGAAGCCTCTTCACCATAACCTTTTCTCCCAATTTCCCAGCCTGACTCTGATCGTCATTAGCCTCAATTCTTAGACTCGAGATTCCTCGTATATCCGCGATACTCACAGATCCCTAGAATGATTTGGATCTCCTTAGGGTTTCGCGCTCCATACCGATCTTTCTAGAACCCCGAGCTGCCTATAAAACTTTTTCTTCCTCCTCCTAGCGTAGCAGCTCTTGCCTCGCCCCTTCTTTCACCCCTAGACACCCCTAGCCAAGTGACAACAACTTGGAGGTGCCTTCGGGTTGGAGTTCGGTAGCCTCAAGTCGCAGCTCAACCACGTGGCCGGAGAGCTCTGCCACGTCTCGCCTCCCCGCCCATCGCAGCGAGGTAGAGGCCACTAGCCCGACTATCACCTTCGCCTGAACATGTTGAACACCTCAGTGGCTTTAGGTACACCATCTAGCCTCGCATTTCATCCTTTGATTAGCATTTCACTCCGTCGTGGTTACTTGGCTTCGACCATCCAATCGGAGCCCCGTTCTCTACACCTATCTGCTTCGATCGACACTACTCCTCACCAGTGACCTTCCTACGCACCATGTTCCCTCTTATACTCAACCTCTTGGTCGATATTAAGACAAGACCTCCTCCCTCGAAGTTCGCCGAAGGTCGAACTCCGCTCCCCCACGTTTCTCTGTGTTTCACCTAGCAATAACCCGACCGGAGAGACCCCTCCGAGTTGCCCTACCCCTTGTAGGTACACGTGCGCAATGGGAGTACCATCTGGAGCCCCAACTGCTCAGGCAGAGCAGGTGCAGGTGGAGCCACCCGATCCCGCTCATCCAACCATTGGCTCCCTCATCAGAGCAGTCCTCCTAACGCGGAGCACGTCCACAACCTTGTTGGACTCCTCAGAGCCTTCATCGGAGTGTTGGATCCCCCTCCTCGCTCAGTTGAAGTTTGCCCCCGACGAGTTCTTTTAGGACCTCTTTCCACTGTCGATCAGGAGCTCCGCCCCCATTTTTGATCCAGGTCGTACATGCACACCTCTTCGTAATAGTTGATCGGGATCAGGGAATGATCTGTGCCGTACATCCGTGCCACTTCCAGAGCCGTCGGATCTATATTGTAGCAGCGCATCGCCGACACACGTTCCCGACCGTGTCAGAATCGTCAGATCCTTTTCAGTAGACAATCAGAGCCGCTTGAGCCCCCATACTCCTTGCACGTTCCCTAGGGGTATATTTCCTTTCAGTCCTTGTTTGTTTTCACATTTCCCTTTAGCTTCAAAAATAAATATGGTAGTTTAAAAAAATGCATACTGGACCTCATAGTTTCTGATATTTTCATTTTAGTACAGTTTGTTTAAACTCATGTGCAGTCCCCATGTACCTTTCTGGGTTATTTGTATTATATACCCTGGTATGAATGTTATGAATTGAATGACAAGTTTTTGAGATTTTTATTTCTACCCCTGTAAGCCCGATTCACGTATGGCACATGTGTTTGCCTGGACATTTTGCATTTGTGGCCATGTACTTTTCATCCGTGTCATTATTTGGCCCGGAGCAATATTTTAATTGTAAGTAGGTCCATGTAAGTTGTTTGCCTCTCATTTAATTAAATAATCATCAAATCAATCCCAAAAATTCTCTAAAAAATAATATTTACTCCCGTGGATGTGTAGTATTTAGTGTAATTTTTTTGGATTAATTTCGTTGCATTTATTATTTTAAAAAAACAAAAATCCATAAAAAAGTGTCTTGTCTATTTTTGGAAATCCATAAAAATTCGAAAAGTGTCTTAAAAATCTTCAAAAATTGATGTTGTTGTGTTTTGATATGTTTTAGCTTTAATGACATTTTTGTTTAAGAACCCCTTATAAAAACCCTAAAAATTGCAAAAGATCCCAAAACTTATAAAAATCATATAAAATTCCATTAAATAAATAATATCATTTCATTTCATGTTTGTAGGTTTTTATCTCTATTTTTGTCATAAAATTGTTCACCATGACTTTATGGCACTTTAAGTAATTTCAATTTGCAATTTAGTTTTGGTTGTGCACTATTTGAAGTCTTATCTATTGTTTGTTTTTTATAAATTTATAAAAACATTTGCAAAACTCCAGAAAATTTCTAAAAAGACTTTAAAACTTCAAAAACCCAAAAATATTTTTTATTTGATTTTTCTGAGCATTTTTTGCCATAAGGAAAAATACAAAAAGGATTTGTGTGGGCCCTTGCTTCTTATTTGTTGTTTACAAAAATTTACAAAATTAAAACCACCGAAATATGTTGATTCGTTTCTGAATTTTGACTACTTCGTACGTTTCCGTGCTCCTCGTGTTCGACCTTGGTTGTTATATCAGGTAAAAATAACAACAAAATAGGTTACATTTTGTGTGATTGTTTGATCTTGTATTAAGCGGATTAAAGTTTTCTTGTTTAGTTTGCCTATTGATTGAGGTCGCAATGACCATTGATTTATCTTGATACTTCAACCTAGTCAGTAGAACGCTCATCAGTTATATATATGACATGCCAATGCAGACGGAAATTTTCTGTGATGTCTTTGATGCATGGGGGCATAGTATTCATGGGTCCCTTCCCAAGCATCAATGGATTTGAGTACATCTTGTTAGCAGTTGAATATCTTTTAAGGTAGGCGGATGTTCTCCCTGCCTATGCCACAAACAACAAGACTATCTATAAGTTTTTAAAAGATCATATCATTTCAAGATTCGGGGTACCTAAAGTTTTTTTTCAAATAGAGGTATCCACTTTGTGAATAAAGAAATGAAGTTTTTAGATAAGGACTACAAGTTTGAGCACAAAGTTACTAGTCCTTACCACCCGCAGTCGAACGACATGGTAGAGCTTTCAAATAGGGAGTCGAAGAGTATTCTTTATAAGTTAGCCAATCATGATAGGAAGAATTGATCCTAACTATTGGACCAAGTTCTAGGGCCTATAGGACGGTCTAGAAGACTCCACTTGGTACTATTACAGATTCTTATATTCTTTTACTAACCATTGATATATTCTTTTAGGGATTGGTTTCATTCCTTTTTAGATTTTTACTCCTAAGTGCGGCTTTATAATTCCTAAGTATGGGGGGATCCAACTATAGTTATGCATATTCTTCTTGGTCATCTTTCATTATCTCCTTGGTTGTTCTATTCCTCATTCAATTCTTTATATTTAGACTATTTTCAGCCTAAGTATAGGGGGAGATCAACTTCCTGATCTTCTTAGTTGATCTCTTTCTATTTCTATTCTTTGGTACCCATTCATATGTCCTTCAACCCTACACTTAGGCTATTTTAACCCTAAGTATAGGGGAGATATGGCTGGTTTTCATGTCCATATATTGTTTCTCCTCTTTATGCTTGGTACAAGCTATGTCTTTCATTTCACTTCATGCCACGAGGACATAGCACAAGCTAAGTATATGGTGTGTGTGTGTATTTCGTATACACTTTTATTTCATACCTCATACTTTCACATGTTTTGTATATTTATTATGGGCGATGGGTGGGAATTTGAAAATGTTTGTAAAAGTTGGCTTGTAATTTTTTTTTCGAAAAAAATTTATATTCATTTGACATGGTTTGTAAAATTATTTTATAGATTATTGTGAAAAGGTATAAATTATTTTGACTCTATAACACATTATTTCTGTATATATTTAAAAATTCTAAATGATAAAACAAAAAAAGGAAAAAATATAAATACCTTACATCATTTTCTCATTTAAGTTTATATTTTCTGAAGGGGTGCCTTTGGTATAATGGTTACTTTTTGAATCGTTGGAGTCTTTAGGCTTTAAAAGTTTGCCTAGTCTTAATCCCTTAGAGAGTAAAAATGAAAGAGAGTTTATATTTTGGAAGATCAAGTTAATAAAGAGTTCTTTAAAAAGAATGACACCTATTGAGGAAGATAATCTATTGTTGGATGAGTTGGATATGGAGGAGCCCGCACCTTTCCATGAGGATATTTAAAAGCCTGAAGATCATGTCTCTTGTAAGTTAGGACATCCTCATATGTCCAACTTTTCACTTTTAAGACAAACCATAGGTCTATTACAAAAATTAAGGGTTGCACACACCTTCCTTCCACTTTAGAAAACTTCGTCTCCCCATGTTTATATGAATATTATTTTTGAGGAAGAATATCATTACTTGAGGCACTTCATTTTTTAAGTCAATGAAGATCTTTCCTATTCTTATTCCGAGGTTTACTTTGTGATGAGGAAGCATGTCGAGCATAAGGCTTCCTGTGATTTAAAACCCCGTGGACTTAGGTCTGATGCTTGAGGTTGAGAAGCAAAAAATTGGTAGTATTGTGTTGGTACCCATGTAGTGTTCTTGTAATGGTTTTCGGTTCTTTTATCTTGTGTTCTGTCCGTTTTGTGTTTATTATCTTTGAAGGGTACATGTTCTATAGTCTTTGTTAATAAAATTCTTTAAATAAAAATCTCTAACTAACCCGCCAACTAATCAATTAGTGTTTCCCTGATACTTCCACATTTCACAACAAGGCTTGTTGAGACTCATAACATTTGGTTTATGAGGTCTAGAAATTCAGAGTTAAGTTGTCTTAATCATTATGGTCTTAGACTCAATAATTCATAATTTCCTAGTTGGAAAGTTTTATGTGCTATATTGCATGCTTAATCCTGCCCTAAAGAATATGACCAACATTCACATGCACTATTATATTCATGATGAGATGAGATGGGGCTTGTTGCACATGCGATCCCACGGTGAGCCATTATGCAATAAATGTTATTGCAATTCACTCCTTAATCTGAAATGAAGAATACATAATTTGCATAATAGGTCCCTTAGTACAATTAGGGTTATGTACCATGGCCACCTTAATGATCATACAGCTGTTGATTCAATTAATGAATCATAGAGGCTGGTGATTAGATGAATATCTAATGAGTTAGATTGAGGACTCATCGAGCACCGTCAAATGATCGTTAAGAGATGATCTCCAGCCTGAGTAGGAGATGGCAATCCTTATCTTTAAAGGCTGATATCTGACCGACCTCTTGATGCAGGTCCTCTGCATAGGAATAGAGATTCGGAGGTGTCAGATTAGTTAGGTCAAAGAGTTGACTTAACGAGATCGAGATAACCAAAGTCCTATATCGTATGCTGTCATGATATAGGCACGCATCCTCTGACCGGAGACAGATGTGTTACTATATGTCTGAGTGTGTACATTTGGCAGACCAATAGGTTGATGACCTAATCAAGGTCTACACACCGGCGCGCTGCTGTGCATATAAGGGCATATGAGTAATACGATCTCTCAAAGGGATCATACAGGTTCAATTACTGAACCGAAAGACATGAGCTCACTCATGAGATATTGGGAAGAATCAAATTCCGTGCGCACGGTCGTCTCGCTTTGGAAGCTTGACTGAATTTGTAGGTTTGATATATACTTTTGGAAAGTATATGATCAAGACCTAGGTATGATATATGCTTTTGGAAAGTATATGATCGATACCGACTCCCAATGATCGAATGAGAAACTTACTGATAAAACCATGAAGTAGACAGTATAAAGTTGATGCAATACTTCGGGTTTAGTCTGAGTCTTCCAGTATGCAGGATGTACAGGTATTGGGAATACCTGAGGGTGATGTGATCATAAACGATTGTATAACCATGACGCTTTCATTCCTAGGGAGTGATGAAACGGGTCTGGATTTTAGTGACTCCTCTCAGTAGAGAAGTGATCTGATCTTGGTCCAAGTGTTGTACATTGATCTGAATGTGACTCAGATACAATGAGAAGATTAGATTTACGGTCTTGATTTAATCAAGCATCTATGGGAGGCCCGCGATATGGATTTGAGATACGATCTCAATATCCATGTCACTATACGTGGAACAATACAATCGCCCTGTCCTTATCTCCAAGTATCTGCGGAGAAAGCGCATTATCCTTGAAGGAGTTCATGGATAATTCTATTGTTGATTTATGTATCCGAGCATTGAGAAAATGGATAATTAAATGTGATTTAATTATCACGAGTAATATGAATTTGATTCATATTATAAAGAGAGTTATCTGAGATAATTGAATGTGATTTGATTATCAAAGATGTGAATAATGTGAATGTGATTCATATTACTTGAGAACAAGAGAATAAAGATCCAAGATAATTAAATGTGATTTAATTATCATGGATATGAATAATGTGGACAGCAATATCCATATTAGTCATATATATTATAAATGTGATTTATAATATATAAGAGAGAGCTATTTGTGATTTACATTTGTTAATTAAATGTTAATGTGAATTGGATTCACATTGGACATTGAATTGAAAATGTAATTTACATTTTGTTTTGGGTTGTGAATATGATTCACAAATTTCCAATGGCATGATTGCAATGTTCACAAAATAAATTGGATTTATTTTTGTGAAATAATTTGCAACAAATGTTGTTGCAAATATTGGAGAGAATCATGAGATAATGTAATCTCATGTAATAGGAAAAAGGAAGCGCCCTTCCTAATGAGGAGAGGGGACGGCCACAATTCCATAAGGGCTTGTTTGGTTACAGGGTTGGGAAGGGTTGGGTTGGTCCAACCCTTCCAAACCCTCCAACCAAACATCCCAATCCTCCTCACAGTTTACTATTCACAGGGGTACCCCTACTCAACCCAACCCTATCCAACCCTGCAACCAAACAGGTCCTAAGGAATGTGGTGGTCGTCCACCCTCCTTATGGAAGGAGGCTTGCCTCCTTTCCTATCTCTCCAATGGAGATTGATTTGATATAAATCAAATTATATTTAATATATATTTGATTTTTATTAAATTAATTGTTGTTGTGTTTTTAGCAACAAATCATGGCCATTGAAAGAAACACAAATTAATGTGGACCATTGGATTTGTGTTGACACATGGATTGAGATCCATGGATCCCAAAACCCTATAAAAGGAGAGGCACCCCATTGCTCTTCTTAGCACATAAGTGAGACAACAAGTCTCTCTCTCTCTCTCTCTCTCTCTCTCTCTCTCTTTCTCTTTCTCTCCCTCTCATGGCCGTCCACCATGGATGCCCTAGAGAGGCACTCCATCGCCGCAGCACCATCGTTATGCTACCCGATGTTTTGCTCGTGGAACTCCGTCTACTTCGGCATGCCTTGCTCATGAAGAAGACGTCGGATCTCGTGTGTCGAGATCAGGAGATCCGCCGCTTGGATCATCAACTTGGATTGCGAGAAGCACGCGGTTCATCCCCGCGCTCGCAAGCCTCTCCTCCGACGGATCGGACTTGAGACAGGAGGTCTCTTCGTTTAGAGACTTGATCGCAACCACGCTTCAAGAGGTAAACCTAATACTTGGTTGTGGTTTAGACGAAACGATCCGAGAAGTGTTCTTGGATCATGTGGTTTCGTCACATGAAAATTTTTAATTTCCGCTGCATAGAACAACTAGTGCGACTTGTCGTTCTTCGTCGTATCCGATGTGACGCCCACGCTTCCGTGATGCGCTTGAGGATCTAACCATATCCTACAAGTGGTATCAGAGCCTTAGGTCGGTAGTTTTGGATGCGATCCATAAACCGAGGACGACTTGGGTTCATTAGGGTATGCGAAAGTTTTCTTGCATTTCATTTTCGCATCTCTGTTTTGATATTATTTTCGGCACTGTTTAAATTATTTAAACACGAAAATACTATTTGGATTTTATTCCTCATTAAATAAGGAAACCGTAGGATCTGAGTTTGCGTGGTTTCGATTCCGTTTGCTCTAGTTATGCTCATTTTAGTGAACATGTATCCACTGTTTCGGGGACTGCGGATCATGACGTAATTAAGATGTTAATTGTGGATTTGAAACGCCTTAAAATACGTGCAAATCACTTGGGTTCTGTTGTAAATCAAGTTAGCAAACTTTAGAAATTTACTTTGCTTAATTTGGATTTAAATTGATTGAGATATGATATTTTTAGTAAGTGAGGGTCACTGCTGAAAATACTTTCCTAATCAAGAACCTAGTGATTGTCATTTAATTAATTAGTGAAATTAAATTGTTTAATTTCCTGGAATAATTATGCATAAATATTTGTGAAATATTTAATGATAATTATGTCCTTAAATGACTTTTCCCAAACCAACAAATGATTAGATGTGATCTAGATCAAGATTGGTTATATGATCTACATGATCAACATACCAACGAACATGTTGCTTGAATAGGACTTGGGATTTGTTTAGCAAATCTCATTATAATGTTAATCAAAATTGTTTTGATTATTACTATATGGTATAATTTCGGTTGAAGAACCGATGATCATCTCAAGTACAAAATGATCTATTTTGCATTATCCTTTCCCGAGGTGGATATGGTGTCTAATCGGAGAGCATTGGGGTTGCGGGTTACGACGTATGTGGTCCGTCCCACTCTCGTCGGTACTGGCCATGGCAGCGGGTAGGGTTAGTATAATGCTTAAGAAATCATCATGTATTTCTAATTATTAAAGTTCGAAATAATATGTATTTGATATAATACCATAATTCAAGTAACTATTAAAATGTTTGTTGGATATTAATTGGATCATTAATTTAATATGATTAGATTAATTGGAATCCAATTAAAATTAAAACACTCTATTATGAATAGAGATGTTATTTCCCTTAGAAGAATTAATCATAATGAATATGATTCATAATGATTAATTAGAATTTGAATATGATATGGAGGATCACATAAGTGACATCCATGGTCTCCCGTCAAGGCTGAGGGTTCCCTCGCCATGGATTGTATGTAGGAGACGCCTGTCCGAAGTGACAGCTCCTGTATGCAAGCACATCTGGATCGGGCTCTTTGCTTCTCGAAAGAGTAGGGCCGTATACGTAGTGACCCCAATATCAGATCCTCATATTATTGGAGCGATATTGGATTGCGTATAGCGAGTACTATTCCTGTTGACGGTTGGTTCAATTAACGATGGGTCAACATCGCCTTAGGGGTGGTGGGCCCGGGTGTTAGAGACCGAATTGGGAATGCAAGTTGGACTTGCAAGGCGGAATGTGTTCCCGCTTCTTTTTTATCCGAGTTGCAGATTCTCATATTATTGGGATGTAACAAAGATAAGGAAGGAGATCCCATATCTTGTTGAGATGTAATGGTAAGTATATCTCTTACAGTGAAAGTGATTAAGGGAATGAACTTTCAGTGTTGACAAGACAAGACAACTTTGATATAAAAATCCTAAATCAAAGTAAAATATATATAAATATATATTTATGCAAATTTCTTATTTCAGATAATCCTTCATTAAAACCCACTCAATGATATACTCAATAATAACCAGTAAAATATCATGGATTGGACTCATGATCCAGATATTGTACTTGCAATTGGACACATAATGTATGTGGTTGCAATGTGCAAGTTTCCTCATAATATTGAGGAATGACAATTAAATAGATAATATGACTACAACCCTAGGGTTTGTATGTCTCTATAGCCTTGATCTCTCATCGGATGTACTTTGGAAGTGACATGTCGATGAAGATCGCAATTGTCAAATAATCCTTACAAAATTAATGAAGATATTCTGGCATACATATGTGCTCTTGACATTTAACATGAATGAGATGGTTCACTGCATCATGCAGAATGGTGGCTCTATAAGAGATGATGTACTCAAATTGTTTGAGTACCTACCTGAACCTATGTTTTAAGAGTTTAGATGGATGTAGATGATGAGTGTCATCATTCTACTATCTATACTCTGGTCATTCATGAAGCTTCATAATATTCATATTGTATGAATTTAATGAAGCATGTATAAATGTTAAAATGCTCTTACATAAGAGATCCTTAGTCTTAAGCAATGGTTGCTTATAGATAAAGGGAGCGCAGTGGAAGCATGGGTTGGACCCGAGTAAGAAGTATGGTCAAAGAGTTGACTGTACATCTATGACTTCCATATGTCATCCGAAGAGTTGGATGAATGCCAATACTGCAATAAGTTGATGTGTTGATAGTATGACTATCAAGTCTGTCTAGAATCCTTAGAGAAGGACTCGGATAGAGCATCAAAATAATCTACATAAATCATTGAAATTGACTTTCTTATTTGATAAGATAAAGTCAAATAATTGTATCTCAATCTTCTGATGACATTTGCAATAGGTTGCATATGTTTTTAGAAGACCAGAAAATTTGATCTTAAGGACTATAGTTATCAACATGGATATTGATGCAATTGTTGCAACAATCTCTGCTGGATTGATAGACTTGTTAATTTCAGTGGGAGAGCCCTTAGTCGTATAGAATGTCTCTATGACCTAGATATAAGAATACACTCATTGTTTGTTTCTAAATGTTGGAAATAAACATGAATTCTGAGATAGAACTATCATAAAGAGTTATGATGAAGATATTTCAGATAGTAATCTAAAATCTAGTGGACTCCACAAAATTAGAAAATTAATGAATGGTTCATTAAGATTTCTAAATACTGAAATTAAACCTTAAGATCAATAGGAGGATGAAGACCATTTGACAATGATCTAGCATCAAACCTTGGACATTTGTTTATTGATTTGATCAATAGGCTAGTAAGAGATGAAACTTTAGAATGTCTAAAATTTCAAAGCTTACATGCTTATGAATATTGTATTCATAATAAAATGTCCAATACACCCTTCTTTGGGAATGGTGTAAGATGATAAGGTATTCGGGATCTCATACATATTGATGTATGCGGATCATCTATATCATAGTAAACATTATGGATATATGATATCTATTAATGATTATGTATGATATGAAATTTCTTCTCTTCACCTGAAGAAACCTTTGAAATGTTCAAAGATTTCATAATTTTGGTCTACAATAAAAGTTTGAAGGAAGATAAAATGAATTTGATCTAATCAAGGTAGCTTGTACCTGTTAGATGAATTCAAAGGATACCTTATGGAGATATGAATATCATTTCTATCTCAATCCTCCTAACACACCTTAACTCAATAGAGTTATAGGGAGATACAATTGGATCATGTGTGACATGATCTTATAAATGATGATTTTTAGCGTAATTATCCCTTAGTTTCCATGTATATATGTGTAGTAGAGACTACAATGTATATCCTTAATAAGGTTCCATGCAAGATGAAATCTAGCACTTGAGAGTGCTACTTCATTAGGAAAATAAAGGATGGTATTGGATACCTACTTTATGACCTTGAGATTCCTAAAATATCTCATCTCTGAGAATGTGATTCTTAGAGGTTGAGACTCTTAAGAATCAAGATGAAAATGAAGTGTAGGAACTCATTTAATCATGAAAAGATAATGAGGCTCCTAAAATTGGAAACTAAAAGGACAATTAAAGATGAAACACTAAAACCTCTTCAAAAGAGTTTGAGGAAGGATTCCATGTGTCAGAGAAATCTGACAATGATCGAACTTCATGTGATGAAGCTTCTGAAGATCATAGCATGGATAGATGGATGTTAGCAATAAAAGTCTAAAGTAGACTTCATATGCAAGTGTTGTATATGGACCCTCGTGGATCCACCTATATGGGTAAAACCTGTAAAGGTGTAAATGGATCTTCAAGAGGAAGGGAACCTGATGAGAAGGTAGAGACCTTCAAAGCACGGTTTGTAGCCATGAGCTACACACTGGAAGAGAAGACATTGCTTGCAATGAGACTTGCTCTTCGGTGACCATGCTTAAAATCGTCAGAATATTGCTAACCTTAGCTACAAAACTTGACTATTGCATCTTCAAGATGTAAGTCAATATTGCATTCCTCTACGAATACCTCTTTGAGGATATTCACATGAAGTAGACCCAGGGCTTCATGGTTGAGGGAAGCAAGGTGTGCAAGCTAAGGAATCCATCTATGGACTCAAATAAGCTTCTTGAAGTTGGACCATAAGATTTGATGGAATTATAATTGTTATGATTTCAGATAGAATCTTGATGAGCCATGTGAAGCTTAGTGGGAGTGCCTTTGTGTTCATCGTGCTAAATGTAGATAAAATCCTAATCATTTGGAATAATACAAGGATGATAATAAGTGTTTTATAGACTGGCTATTCCATATCTTGAAATATGATTTCAAAGACACCTCTTAGATCTTAGTTCTGAAGTTGTTCAGAAGCCAAGAGAATAGGATAATTGGACTGTCACATTTGTAGTACACCTTGGACATATTCTATTCATAGAAATTCCAAGAAAGGCTTCTAACCCTAAAGATAAGGTATTGACCTATCCTAAGGGATAGCACCTCAAAGAGTTGAGGAAGTAAATGCTACAACTACTTGCACTTGTGCATTAGTTACGAGAAGCTGAGTGTATACTAGAGTGTACAAATACCATATGTCTGTCATGCAGTGGGAGTAGTAAACTGTTACTAATCCTACTGTAGAGATAAAACACTTGATTGTAGTAATAACAAAATCTTCATAGATGAGGAGATTTTTGATAGTGATCTCAAAGTCTTATCTTCAAAAGTTTAAGACCTTGTAGGTAGTGATCTAGAAGGGTCTTAACCCTAGATACCTTTGGAGATAAAGATCTTCATGAATAAGGGTATTCTTATAAGGATTATGGAAATACTGGTTATAACAATTATTAAGCTATAGTGTCAAGAACACTACAATAGCTTTAACAAGGTTGAGTATTGGTTGCATGAGATGCAACAATCGCATTAGATGCGAGCACTGTTACTGGGGATATGTAAGTGCCGTAAAAGGACTTGGCATAGTCTCGCGGGAACAGAGTGACTGATCATCATACCTAGCTATTTTCTAAATAGCCTATGATTGTCACATGAGTGTGGGTTTAAATGATTAGCCCATCAATGGCTCTTTGGGCTAGTGGGAGATTGTTGGACATGCGAGCCCACGGTGAGCCATTATGCAATAAATGTTATTGCAATTCACTCCTTAATCTGAAATGAAGAATACATAATTTGCATAATAGGTCCCTTAGTACAATTAGGGTTATGTACCATGGCCACCTTAATGATCATACAGCTGTTGATTCAATTATTGAATCATAGAGGCTGGTGCTTAGATGAATATCTAATGAGTTAGATTGAGGACTCATCGAGCACCGTCAAATGATCGTTAAGAGATGATCTCCAGCCTGAGTAGGAGATGGCAATCCTTATCTTTAAAGGCTGATATCTGACCGACCTCTTGATGCAGGTCCTCTGCATAGGAATAGAGATTCAGTGGTGTCAGATTAGTTAGGTCAAAGAGTTGGCTTAACGAGATCGAGATAACCAAAGTCCTATATCGTATGCTGTCATCATATAGGCACGCATCCTCTGACCGGAGACAGATGTGTTATTATATGTCTGAGTGTGTACATTTGGCAGACCAATAGGTTGATGACCTAATCAAGGTCTACACACCGGCGCGCTGGTGTGCATATAAGGGCATATGAGTAATACGATCTCTCAAAGGGATCATACAGGTTCAGTTACTGAACCGGAAGACATGAGCTCACTCATGAGATATTGGGAAGAATCAAATTCCGTACGCACGGTCATCTCGCTTTGGAAGCTTGACTGAATTTGTAGGTTTGATATATACTTTTGGAAAGTATATGATCAAGACCTAGGTATGATATATGCTTTTGGAAAGTATATGATCGATACCGACTCCCAATGATCGAATGAGAAACTTACTGATAAAACCATGAAGTAGACAGTATAAAGTTGATCCAATACTTCGGGTTTAGTCTGAGTCTTCCAGTTGCAGGATGTACAGGTATTGGGAATACCTGAGGGTGATGTGATCATAAACGATTGTATAACCATGACGCTTCCATTCCTAGGGAGTGATGAAACGGGTCTGGATTTTAGTGACTCCTCTCAGTAGAGAAGTGATCTGATCTTGGTCCAAGTGTTGGACATTGATCTGAATGTGACTCGGATACAATGAGAAGATTAGATTTACGGTCTTGATTTAATCAAGCATCTATGGGAGGCCCGCGATCTGGATTTGAGATACGATCTCAATATCCATGTCACTATACGTGGAACAATACAATCGCCCTGTCCTTATCTCCAAGTATCTGCGGAGAAAGCGCATTATCCTTGAAGGAGTTCATGGATAATTCTATTGTTGATTTATGTATCCGAGCATTGAGAAAATGGATAATTAAATGTGATTTAATTATCACGAGTAATATGAATTTGATTCATATTATAAAGAGAGTTATCTGAGATAATTGAATGTGATTTGATTATCAAAGATGTGAATAATGTGAATGTGATTCATATTATTTGAGAACAAGAGAATAAAGATCCAAGATGATTAAATGTGATTTAATTATCATGGATATGAATAATGTGGATAGCAATATCCATATTAGTCATACATATTATAAATGTGATTCATAATATATAAGAGAGAGCTATTTGTGATTTACATTTGTTAATTAAATGTTAATCTGAATTGGATTCATATTGGACATTGAATTGAAAATGTAATTTACATTTTGTTTTGGGTTGTGAATATGATTCACAAATTTCCAATGGCATGATTGCAATGTTCACAAAATAAATTGGATTTATTTTTGTGAAATAATTTGCAACAAATGTTGTTGCAAATATTAGAGAGAATCATGAGATAATGTAATCTCATGTAATAGGAAAAAGGAATCTCCCTTCCTAATGAGGAGAGGGGACGACCACAATTCCATAAGGAATGTGGTGGCCGTCCACCCTCCTTATGGAAGGAGGCTTGCCTCCTTTCCTATCTCTCCAATGGAGATTGATTTGATATAAATCAAATTATATTTAATATATATTTGATTTTTATTAAATTAATTGTTGTTGTGTTTTTAGCAACAAATCATGGCCATTGAAAGAAACACAAATTAATGTGGACCATTGGATTTGTGTTGACACATGGATTGAGATCCATGGATCCCAAAACCCTATAAAAGGAGAGGCACCCCATTGCTCTTCTTAGCACATAAGTGAGACAACAAGTCTCTCTCTCTCTCTCTCTCTCTCTCTCTCTTTCTTTCTCTTTCTCTCCGTCTCATGGCCGTCCACCATGGATGCCCTAGAGAGGCTCTCCATCGCCGCGGCACCGTCATTATGCTGCCCGATGTTTTGCTCGTGGAACTCCGTCTACTTCGGCATGCCTTGCTCGTGAAGAAGACGTCGGATCTCGTGTGTCAAGATCAGGAGATCCACCGCTTGGATCATCAACTTGGATTGCGAGAAGCACGCGGTTCATCCCCGCGCTCGCAAGCCTCTCCTCCGACGGATCGGACTTGAGACAGGAGGTCTCTTCGTTTAGAGACTTGATCACAACCATGCTTCAAGAGGTAAACCTAATACTTGGTTGTGGTTTAGATGAAACGATCCGAGAAGTGTTCTTGGATCATGTGGTTTCGTCACATGAAAATTTTAAATTTCTGCTGCATAGAACAACTAGTGCGACTAGCCGTTCTTCGTCGTATCCGATGCGACGCTCACGCTTCCGTGATGCGCTTGAGGATCTAACCATATCCTACAGGGCTCACTTGAGGAACTGGGATTCGAGATTTGAGTTTCGACTTGATCTTATGATGCTCGAGTATGGGATAAAATTAATGAAGGATTCATGAATACAGAGTGTCAGCAATATAAGCCAATATGAGAACATGGTTCTTATATTAATCTCTTGATATTTACCTAGGTGCCAGGTGTGATGAAATTAAATTAAAATAGTTAATCTGTGTGTGCCATTTCTGAGTAAAGGTTGTGGAGCTAGCCATAAAGAAAAGAAAAATAAAGAGAAAAGCTCGTACATTACAAGGTCAAATAAAATAGCTTACACAAGTGGTGAGCGCTCCCAAACTTTTAAGTGTTCATTTGGACCAAATACTTAGACTTCTATGAGTCATGCTAGTGTCACAAAATGGGCTCTACATCATATAGTGATACAAGTCTAGATGACAAAGGCATCTTAGATACTTGAAAGATACACAACCCGATGCAATCCCATGAAAACAAGTACATATAAATGAACCTCTTGTGTTGGACCCACTGATTAGTAACAAAAGATATATGTATTGAGTTAATAAGGTACTTGAGAGAAACCCTTGTTCTAATGAGAGTGAGAGAAGAAATGACACAAACCCTAATCCCTCCATCATATGGCCTTTCATCTACATCTCTTCAAGTTTGATAAACTAATGAAATTGTGAAATGAAGCGAGAATAGATATAATTCTTAGTGTTGAGGATGAGGTCTTTAGGAGAGTCTCTTAGAATGGAGCTTTATGTTACATCTTAACTCTGCTCTTGTGAGTGCAGTCAAAACATAAAGCCATACATGTTTATATATATATATGTGTGTGTGTGTCCGTGCACGTGTATTTTCAGAGAGTCGTGTGATTAAAGAAGTTGAATTCCTCTTGATTTAGACATAGTTTATCTTAGGGCTTTAGGATCTGTAAAATTGAGTGTTCTAGATTGATCAAGCCTCATCTCTACACATGCACATGTCATGGAATTCGCCAGCTCATTAATTATTTCTTTATTTATTTGCTCGAGGACGAGCGAAGCTTAAGATAAGGGGGTGAGAAATCCCTGATTTATCAGGTTATTTATTGATTATTATCTATTTAGCTTGAGCTCTTTCATCTAATTAATAATTAAATAACATTGATTAACGAATAACTCTTTGTAAATAATTGGCCCTAAATATTATAGTTATATTTGTATACTATGGTGTATATATTTTTTGTATTGTTTTATTTATAAAAGATCCAATAAAATTAATATAATATTGTACGCAATTAATTTAACATTAAATATAAATAAAAATAAAAAATATGAAAATAAAATGAAATAAGAAATTTTAATCCTTTAAAATAGCTGTCAAAAATATTACTATGCATATATATAGTTTCCTCTTGATGAGTTCTACGTGGAAGTTGTAGATCTCGTCGAGATCTACAAGTTTCATATTGAAACGCTTTTTCTAATCTATATCTTGATGATTTTATTTGTATTTATCTTCTTTTATTCTTTTTTCTAGTGAATCTGATTGGGCCAAGTGGCACTACCAGCCTCAGCCATCACCTCTTTACTTTTCCCCGAATGCAATAGGGACCGTATGATTATTTGACCAGACGACCCCGATTCTCACTAACCCACCTCCTCAGTAGTTGCTTGATAATATGATCAAGCAACCTTGATTCATCTGTACACACATCCTTCTGATATCCATCCAATGGTTGAAAGATCGTCGTCAACCTCCAACCCTTGTCCTCCAAAGATTGCGAACATTGCCATCCTTCCATCTTCCCCATATTTCTCTAACCTCCACTCAATGCCCTTTCATCAACTGACACCCCTAAATTATAACCCTAATTCCACCTCCCACGTTGACCTCCAAATCGCTCAAATCCCTAACTCCCCTAACCTCTAATGGTGGTTGAAACCACTCCAACAACCTCTGCTAACCACCTTTCTTCTACGGTCAAAACCCCCATATCCATAAACCGTAGAGGGTATCCGCCATTTCTCGATCTTGCCCCAAGAATCCATCCACCTCAGTGATAGTGAGAGGCGAACATAGTGGCGTGATGATGATGAACAATGTTCGATGAGATCCACAAGATTTGTCTTGTGCCGCAACACTTCAATCTATTGCTTGAGCTTAGTTCTGTGGCCTAGAACTTGAAGTGAATATCCATGAAACATTGAAGATTCATATCAGACCATAATTCATACAAAATTTCATCATCTTCTCCATTCACTTACACTCCAAGCTTCATTAATAGGAGAATCAATCCATGTTCTAATCTCGACTTTCTTCTCTGATCGCACTTCATTGCCAGTGAGATCTGAGGTCCCTCAACCCTTGAATACTTCGCTGACATCTTCATGAGGATGACATGCATCTTCCTTGACCTTCAGCAATAGCAGAAAAGCTTGGAGGAGGAAAGCAGACTTCGCCGGAGCACTAGCAGGGAGCGTCGCACATGGAGGAGCGATTCGAGGAGAAGAAGCATGTACAATTGGATGAAGCCCAATTGGACGTATTCCAACGGTTCTCAGGTAGCCATGTCACCTGCTCCGAAGCAGCGCTTCAGGCTTATGCCTCGGTGCGTCCAAGCCAAAGATGACCACTGGCAGCCCGCCACGTGGCCCGAGCCTCCTTCGCACTCCGAACCTTGCTATAACGTGCGTAGGGACACGTATGGTGGGTATTCTACAGGAAAACTCTCTGATTCCTCCAAAATTGCAGATAAGTCCCCCATAATAATTAAATTGCATATATATCCAAGCAGTTTCTATTGTTTGCAATTGAGTCAAAGTTATTTTTACTGCAAGCGTGCCCATGTGTCGTTTCTTGAATAACTCGTGAACTATTAATCTAAATTTTATGGAATTAATGTCGTTTTAAAGATTGTTCCGAGCTCTTTAAACTGTTCCTTTTATTTACTGATTTGATCTATTATTCCTACATCAAAATTTAACGTGTAAATTGTCTTTCCAGTCTTATTATTAGATCGAAAAATGATTCTATTTATAGTCTTTTAATATATTAAAATAACCGTATTTTCATTGAGTTTCTATTAGATACACAAGTGATTCAACTAATAATTTAAGAACTTGGTCATGTGTTGTGCGTTGTCATTAGTGTAATATTGCATTATCATATTGTTCATTTAACATAACTGCATAAAAATCTCTTAAAACAATATCATACATTGCATGTTATTGCTTGACCTAGTTTATCATTAAGTTGCTAAAGTAAATATTTAATTCTTAGATTGAACCAATTAATTGCTTGTGTCCTTGTGCTCGACTTTGGACTTGCCCAAGATAAATTAAAGCTGAATCATCTTCGCAGAGATCATTCAATTCGGTTCTGACTATGTGCTGACTAATCGTATTACAGTGAATACATATTATTATTACTAATTAGCATTTCATCACTTAGATAAAAAATCTAAGACCCATTCAGATAGTCTCATTACAACACTTCTTAGGTCTTCCTCGTCCCTCTCCCAGTTGGCTCAACATCCCAAAACTCACGTCTTCTGATAGGTGCATCAACCGACCTCTTTGCAGATGGAGAAACCATCTTAAATGGTTTTCTCTCATCTTATCCTCAATCGGAGCTACACTAACTTTTCTTCTGATCGCATCATACAAAATCCGATCTTTACATTTATGATTGTACATGTCTATGGTTCACATGCCAATATTTATATCCATAGAGTATATTAGGTGCCCCGACTGTTTTGTAAAACTTTCCTTTGATTTTTAAAAGATTTTTCCCATCACTTACTACAATAGATGCTCTTCTTTTCATTTATTGAGCCCCGTACTTGTAATTTCATTAGCGATGCAAAGAACCTCAAAGTATATCATGCATCATGCATATCAGATATCAAAAAAAAACTTTCACCTAAATTGTATGCGAAAGGTGCTCGATGCCTAGCCATCATGGAGGGAGCAGGGGTTTGGAGAGGGAGCAGCCAATGTGAACAAGGGAGAGGAGAGATGAATTTTATACGTGATTAATCAAGCGGAGATAGAAAATACAATAAAAAATAGGAAGAGTTGGAGTCGGCAAATCATTTAGAACTCACGCTTAGTATGAAATTATTCTAATCTTTGCCATAAATGAAAATTATACTTGATGGCATGCCCTCTAAGGGAAAATACTTTGCTTGGTAATATGATTAAGTTGGATTGGAGTGATCTCTTATCAAAGGCTTAGCCAGATGAATAATCATTTTATGAATAGTACATGTTTGGATGATTACGACGGTTGAAGTGGTAAACGTGACGTGATGTCATATCACATTCCACATTATATCAGTTATTTTTATGATCATAATATATTTTTGATGTAAAATTTAGAAGAATATGAGATCTATACAAAGGGAAGGTGTAAACAAGCCAGGACAGCTCAAGTGGGATCATCGTTCTTTTCAAGTAGGATCATCTTTCTTTTCAATCCATTGCTTTACCTATTGCCTAATGTTTACCTCCCTCTCTCTCTATTCATTGTTTCTGTCCCCTATTCCACCCCGGGTCCCTCGCGCTCGGAGTGCAAAGCAGCAGAACCTCCCTCGCAAGAATTGGAGACGGAACCACGCGCGTAACAGCTGTGCTCCATTGTAGGGCGTTTTTTCGTCTTCCCTTTTGCTGTAGTTCAATGCATGTAGTTCTCAATCAGGTTAAGGATCCAACCTCCCCTGAGACTTCGCTCGTGGCATTCAGGGTTTTGGGGAGCAGAGAATTAGTACGTCCTGCGAGTCCCAGAGAGGCTGACTGCGAGGTGGGTTCGCTCGTTTTTTACTCTCGGACCACTACTCTCTCTGTTTCAGGGTTTTTATGCCCTCCTATTTTTATTGGTTCCTGTTCTATTTCAAGGTCTGTGCTCGGAGACCTTTTTGCACATGCTTCTTCGCTTGGATATTGCACAATTCAAGAAATGGTACTATGCATGCATCGATATTAAGCATCATTACTTTTAGTGCTATCCGGTCCTTACCTTCTTTTCTGTTTCCAGGTTAAAGAAGAGGATTTCGACGACAGTGGAATCACTTCCCGAATAAAGGTTGAAGATGAACCTGCAGTAAAGATCGAGGCTACTGAAGAGTCACACTCAAGGCTACCTCATGAAAAAAAGGTAGTTGAATGTTTCTATGTTCCTAGGGTCCTTTAAGCTGTTCACATTTTGTTCCAGTTCTTTTGCCTGTGAATGCGCCAAGTTCTCTTTTAAAGGTCATTTCTGACAAGGAAACATGGATTAAATCCATTTTGCAATTTTAATATGAATAGGATATGGAACAAGAAAGTAGTGTTTTTATCATTAAGGAAACTAGTAGAAAAATTTGCTAAAGCTAATATGCAAATGATTCTAAGCTTGACAGTGTAATACTACAACCAATCTAAACATGTGGTGATGGATTCTCAACTACATCAACGCTGAATGATTTTTTACTTTAGCCGCAGAACTTTATTCAACACAATTATCATATGTTCTCTATAATTCTAATTACAGCTTTTAGTTCTTTGAGAAGCCAAATGTTGATCACCAAGTTTGGGATACCATCCCGATTTTGCTCAAAATAACAGCAAACATACAAAGACAACCCTTTTACAACCTTTTTGAGACGCAAGTGCTCCCACAAGACGTACAGTACCCTCTGCTTTTGCAGCACATTCTCATCACAACACCTCCCTCTCAACATAATACTTCCCACCGTTGAAGACCACTGCTTTTTTTTCTATTCCGAAGCCTAAAGGACCATGAGCGTCCAACTTATATCTTGATGAATCTTGTACATATGCTCCCTTTCTCTCACCACATTAGATCTGAAGTTCATCCAAAAGGTGTTTTCTTCCCTTACATTTTTCCAAACAATTTCAAGATTTCCTCGAACCACGACTCATTCAGGTGAAGAATAGGTGATCCATAATTTTCTCCCTGATATAGCGCTTAGGGCACGCACTTCGGGGTTCAATGGTAAGCAAATTTCCCCACCTTAACACCCAAGCACACAACTTCACCAATAAAGGCGCCTTGGCTTTCCAGAGCAACTTACAGTGATTGACAATGTAATATCTACTCTTGCATTGCTATATACACCTTAGAACACTCTCATATACAATATATGTACTAGAATGAACCATATAGGAGTATATGCGAATGAAATGGGTGATTACCAAGCTATAGTAATCATCCTTTGGCATTTTAAATAAACATGTGGAGAGAGAGTTTCAAAGAAACACCCTTAATGAGGGCACAATCAATTTTCAAAGTAATATACGGAGTATGTATCTCATTAAATTATATATTTTGTGCAAACTAAGATCATTTTGAAATACACATACGGCTCGAGAAACATGTGATTGAATCATTGAGGCCTCGTAGACAAGTGCCGTGCTCCTATTGTTGCCACAAATTGTAGCTTCGGAATCTTAAGTCAAGAGAAACCCTAATCCTCATATTTATCTTGAACATTGAATTCCAATCAAACTTGAATACTTCTTACTTCCTAGTTACTCATATAGTAATTAGACCCATGATCGTCATTAACCATTTTTAGGACCTCACTTGCAAAAGATCTGAGTTTTCATGGGCAACTTGGGCAAGTAGGCAACCCATCCCAACCTATCTCAGTTAAGGAGCCATAATGTGCACCCAACTTGATTTTTTATAACAAAGCACATTAAATGAGGTGAAGAGGAAAAGATACATTAGTGTATGTTTTGGCTATATTGCCCAGTGTTGTAAAGTCGGTCGACTAGTCGATCCGACTAGTCGAGTCGGGGGGGGGGGGTACCCGACTCGACTAGGCCAAGTCGGCCTATAGTCGGTCTAACCCGACTAAACGGGCGAGTAGTCGGCCGACTAGGCGGCTGACTTTTGCATAGGGAAATTCGATAATCTGCTTTGATGGGAAACCCGATAACATGCTTATATGGATTTAAGGGTTACTGTCTAACAGTAACCCTAGTACCCCTTCGTTCGAACCTCTCCCCCGAACCCCCTGCCCAGGATCTCCCTCTTTCGTGTCGCCGCCCCCTCGAACTTGCCCCGCTGCCGCCTTCGTCGTCGTCGTTGCCCCCTCCTTCGCGTTGCCGACACCTAGACGACAACTCCTTTTGGTGTTGGTCCTCTACTGCCCCCTCATTCGTGTTCTCCGACCTCCAACTACTTGGTTAGGTTTATTTATTTTTTCTATTTTTTCTTGCTTGGTTTTATATTTTACTGCTTGATCTTAGATGCTATTACTTTGATTTTCTATACTAAGCTTGATCTTAGATGTTATTACTTGCTTTCTTACTAATTTGCATTGAAGTTGTGGATGAACGGATTAAGTACCATCATTTAGACAAGCATAGTCCTTTTATGCTTTTGATGCATTTTTGTGGTACCAATGCGATGCAGACTGTTCTGCATTATGAAAAAGTAGGATGATTGCATATTATACTAAGAATCTGTGCACTCCCCAGAAAATGCTTTGTACCAGGGCCTCGTAATATTCCTCCACCACCACCTCCACCACCTCCTCCACCACCTCCCATGGTTCAGTTCTTGCCTCGTAATATTCCTCGTTCAACTTGATGGAGACTCAAGTGCGAGGGGAAGCGGGAAACTCAAGTGCGGAGGTTTTCGTTCTCTCGGGGGATGGCGACTTCGCTGCGGAGAAGGAGGGAGCATCTGGCTCCGGGAGCGGTAGCCCTCAGTTCGTTGCAACAGAAGGGGAGGCGGCGCTCACATCGGGTGGGAGGTGGGTGCCTGTTTCGCGCAAGAAGCCGGGACGCGTTTGCTGGCGCTGTGGCGTAAGGGGTCATCTTGCTTCGGTGTGTGTTGCAAGACCACGTTGCTTTGCATGCGATGGGTTGGGTCACAAGCAGGCTGGTTGTGGTGCAAGGTCGAGGGGTGACGTGAATCAGTTCTCGCTCAGAAGATCTACTTCGCAGTAGAGGGGTCCGCGGGGAGAGGTGGTTACCGCCGTCTATGGTGGTCGTTCTTTTGCGCAGGTGGTCGCAGGAGGTGCATGCATGCCTGCTCAAGCGGAGGGGAGCACGCGCAAGGTCTCTATCTCGTCGTTGGAGGACGCTGGGGCGCGGGGGGCGGGTGCGTCGAAGTTGGGGGATCATCTTGCGCAGGGTGCGGGTACGTCGAAGATGGGGGAGCACCTTGCGCAGAGTTCTTATGGTGGAAGGGCGATCGTCGGCGTCTTCCTGGGTGCTTGCATGGCGGTCGAGGAGCTGCGCAACACTCTCAGGGACCTCTTGGGGAGGCAGTTCTCTGGAGACGTTTTCCCCCTAGGGACGAAAAGGTGCTGCGTTAGGGGCTTATCGAATGAACAACGGCTTCGTTTATTGCGTGTCGGGCCCCAGGGAGGCATCGCTTGGAGGGATTTGCGTTTTGCAGATGGGGCGTGCTCGGAGCTGGAGGTCTGTGTTGCTGTGGTCCGAGGTGTTCCTTTCCTATCGAGGTCGGTTCATTGTCTCCGGCGTCCTCTGAGGAGGTGGGGTGAAGTTTTGGCCGTCACTGACGACGGTTTGTCGCCGGGATCCGATCCGTCCTCCACGATGATTCTCATGGAGTGCAACAAGGCCTTCCTGGACCGTGCGTCGGATCAGATTTTCTTTGCGGACTTAAAGTTGGGAAGATTCTACTGCAGGGTCGAGTTGTCGGTGGTGGTGCCACCGCCGCCCCCTACGACAGACCGGGATGTTCGAGGTGGGAGAGCCGGTAAGGGCGTCGTTTCTTTTCTCGAGGAGAAGCTTCCGCAGAAGGACTTCGCTTCGGGGTTCTCGCCTTGCTATGATGTTTTCGTAAGGCCCTCGGAGGTTCTCGTACGTGATGCCCATCCTGTCACGTGGAGTCGATGCATGGTAGCCACCCTTGGCGGTTTCAAGGGTGACGTGGCGAGTAGGTGCACATATGCCGGTGGGGATTTCGTCTTCTCGAATAGCTCGCATGGTTCCGCCGTTCGGGTTTTCCATCCCGGGTTTCGGTTTATTGATGTCGATGGCGGACCTTCAATCGGATCCCTACTCGAACCGGTCTCTCGACTGGTAGAACTTGACCCGACCGAGCATCAGGAAGCGGGTTCGGTTTTGGCGGATCCGGTTCATTGCTCCATACGACGAATCAAGAGCCCGACTCTACTCCGACTTCGGGGTTCGTCTTTGGGGCACCTCAGGTTCAATCTTCTTCACCTCGCGCGAGAGCTTCTACACATGGAGATCCATCAGATGTTGCTGCGGGGAGTCTCAACGCTGCTGGGTCTGAAGGTGAATCAACGAGGAGGTCTTCCAAGCGTTACAGAAGAAGGCACACCTCGCGTTCAGTGTCCAGGGAACATCAGATCTGCCTCACTTTCAAAGAGGCGGTGGCGGAGGCGGCTGGGGTTGTACCTTCGTGGGGCTTCAAAAATGGTTCCAAATGAAGGTATTGTCTTGGAATGTGAGGGGAGTGGGGGATGCGGATAAGAGGAGGTTGTTAGGTAACAGATTCAAAGAATGGGGTTGCGATGTGGTTCTTCTGCAGGAAACAAAGCTGGCTCTCTTCGATGAAGATGTTTGGCGTTCTTTTGCCGCGGGGGATCTTGATGAATTCATTGCGTTGCCTGCAATCGGCCTTGCAGGGGGCTTTCTTGTTGCCTGGAGGTCGTCGGCTTTCTCTCTAATCTCTGCCGTGAAGGGTTGCCACTCTATTTCTGTCTATCTATGTAGGAAGGAGGATTCTTCAACTGTCATCTTCTCCTGTGCGTACGACCCATGTTGTCATGTTAAGAGAAGGGATCTTTGGGGCGAGCTTCGGCTGATCAGTCAATCTTCTCCGGACTCTCCTTGGCTGATTGGTGGTGATTTCAGTGTTACGCTGCGTGCTTCTGATCGACCACGCTCTAGGGGGGGTAAGGATGCGGGCTCGGCGGACTTTGCGGATTTCGTTAACTCCTTGGCTTTGGAGGATCTGTGTGCTACGGACATTGCGTTCACTTGGAGGAGCTCTGCGTCAAAATCTTGCATTGACAGGTTCTTCGCTTCCGAGGCTTTTATGTCGATGTTTCCGCTGGCGAATGTTCTTTCTCGCCCGCGTTCTTTCTCGGATCATACTCCTATCGTTTGGGTCTCCGACCTGTTGCCTCCGTCTACGGGTTTTTTTAGATATGAGCGATGTTGGTTGCTCGAGGAAAACTTCCGGGATTTCGTGGCTCAAGTTTGGAAGGAGTGCGATGGTCGGTCGGCTGTGGGCAGATTTGCTCAGAAGTTAGTGCGTCTGCGGAAATGTTTGGCCTTGTTTAAAAAAGCGACGCGGGAGGCACGGGCGTCTTCCAGGAAGGATGCGGAGATGGTCGTCGCGACTATGGATGCCTTGGAGGGGGACAGGGACCTCTGCCCCGAGGAATTATCAACCAGGTCGATGACATTGGCTACGATGGAGAGGGAGGAGAGGAAGAGGGTGGCAGAATGGCGTCAGAGGGCTAAGGTCGAGTGGATTAGGGAAGGGGATGCTAACTCCTCTTTTCATAGGGTGGCCAGCAACAGGAGGCGTTCGAACTTTATTCACTCCATTTCCTTTGGTGGCAGGGAGGTCGTGGGGGAGAGGGTTTTGGGGAGAGAGGTTGTCGCGTTCTACAGGGAGTCCTCATCTATTCGTGTTCCTAATCGCTGGTTCTGGTCGGGTGAGGGCACCCCGCAACTATCGCCCTTGCTTAGTGCGGAGCTGGTTAAGGAGGTCTCCTTGGAGGAGGTCGAGAATGCGATTTGGGATCTCAACGGGGACGCCTCACCAGGTTCGGACGGGTTCCCCGTTGCATTCTACAAGGACTTCTGGGAGTTGATTGGGAAGGAGGTTTGGGAGGTTATCTTGGAATTTTGCAAAGGAAACGCGGGCTTCGACAAGGTCAATAGGGCTCTCATCGTCTTGTTGCCTAAGACCTCCTCTCCCCGCGCTATTGAAGACTTTTGTCCGATTGCGATATCCAATGCCTTGTACCTTATCGTGGCAAAGGTTTTTGCTCGCAGGCTTGCGCCGTTGCTTGACGAGTTAATCACGCCCTCTCAGGCCGCCTTCGTTCGTGGTCGTCATATTTCTGATGTTACGGCTTTGGCTTCTGAGTTGGTGGAGCGTTGGATGAGGAGGGGGAAGCGCGGGGTCCTGTGGAAAGTGGACTTCGCTAAGGCTTACGACTCGCTGGATTGGAAATTTCTTTGGATGGTGCTGCGGGCTCGTGGGTTTCCCAGCCTTTGGATCTCTTGGATGCGCATGTGCATTTCTACTGCTTCATTCTCTATTATGTTGAACGACCGCGTCGTTGGTGATCGGTTTCAGCCTAGAAGGGGCGTGCGGCAGGGCTGCCCCTTGGTACCCCTTCTCTTCATTATTGCGGTCGACGTGCTTCCCCGGATGGCGACTCGGGTGGTGGATCGTGGTCTTTCCATGGGTTTCTCTTGCGGTAGCCGGATCGTCCCAACCCTACAGTATGCGGATGACACTATTGTGTTCATCAAAGGTGGCATTGACGAGGTCAGGGGGATGGCGGCGACATTGGAAATCTTTAGCGAGCTCTCGGGCCTTCTCAATAATCAGTCCAAGTCCAAGGTCATTCCTTTCGCTTGGGATGCTGCCTCGGCGGATGCTTGCGGGTTGCTGCTGGGAACTCCTCCGTCCTCGCTTCCGATCGACTACCTGGGGCTGCCCCTGGGGGCAGGGAGAGCTAGGATTCGTGACTGGCACAAGGTTGTGGGCAGGGAGGAAAGGAGGCTCGCCGGGTAGAGCGCATCCATGCTCTCTCGGGGAGGTCGGCTCGTTATTATTAGATCGGTTCTTGCTTCTATCCCTGTTTACTACCTTTCTAACTGGATTATGCCGGTGGGGATTAAGAAGCGTCTTGAGGGTTTGATGCGGAGTTTTCTTTGGGGAAGAAGGGGACCTTCTTCTCGTGGTCCTCACTTGGTGGGTTGGGCGGAGGTGACTAGGAGGAAGTGCGATGGCGGCCTTGGCATTCGGCGGCTTGATCGCGTAAATGACGCGTTACTTCTCAAGTGGGTTAATAGGCTTTGGGGAGGTTCTAACAGCTTCTTCCCTTCCATTCTCCGTGATCTACTGTCTATTGGGGTAGAGTTGGTGCGGGATTTGGATGATCGCCGCTCGAGAACACCTTTCTGGCGTGGGGTTTTATCTGTTAGTCGGCGCTATTTTCATCTCTTTAATCCTGTTCTTGGGGATGGTAACTCCTTCTTGTTCTGGAGGGATAAGTGGGTAGGTGTGGCCCCTCTCAGTGATACCTTCCCGCGCCTCTGTGCTTTGGCGCGTGATTCTCGGGCGACGGTGGCCTCCTCTTGGTCGGGGGATGAGTGGTTCCCATCCTTCGACAGTAGCCTCTCTGATCAGCGGTTCGATGACCTCCTGGCTCTCCTCGAGCTTCTTAAGGATGCGCCCAGGCCTTCGAGTGATCGGGATCACTGGGTGTGGCGCGATGGCATCTTCTCCACGAGGAAGGCGTTCAGGGATATTTCGCAGCAGGATGTATCGCAGCAGGACCTCATGTGCATGGATATTAACCTTCTCTGCCGTGTGAAGCTACCAGAGAGGGTCGTTTGTTTTCTCTGGCTGTTTAGACGCGGGAGGATATTGACTCGCGATAGGTGCAACAGGCTCTTCGCGGGATTCGATTGTACGGGTTGTGCGCTTTGTGGAGGCGGTTTGGAAACTTTAGAGCACCTTTTCTTCCTTTGCCCCGACACTACTGTCATCTGGGCGGAGGCCCGAATTCCGTGGATCAAAACTTCCTCTTCTGTGGCTTTTTGGGAATCTCTGCAGACAAATAAAGATAGGGCACGAGGGGAGCTCCTTCGGCCGTTCGCGTGCATTTGGGCGATATGGCTTGGGCAAAACGCGACGATCTTCAGGGGACAAAGGTTCTACAAGGAGAATATTCTGGCGCATTCAGCTACGCTTTACAATGATTGGTCCTTGATGTAGTGCGTCTTCTTTTTGGGCTTTGTGTGGGATCTACTCGATCCCACAACGCTGTACCTCTCTTTCTTTTGCTTCTTCGCTTTTTTAATAAAAAGTTTGGGGCGAGCATCGAGCCATGCCTCCCCTGAAAAGTTGGCTTCAAAAAAAAATGCTTTGTACCATTTTGGATGAAGAAGTTGAATGATTGCCACAAACAGTAAAGTGAATACTTAATCTTCATTTCCGAGGCTTCATGTTCACATTAGGATGGCCAACTAAGAGCTTATGTTACAACTGTCCCGATGTTGCTTATAAAAGTTTGACATTGGCAGGAAAAGAAGACTAAAGTAATATAAGCCTCATGATTAATCATGTTACCATTGTGTACTGTTGGGAGAGAATGAACAACTGTTTATTATGATAATCTTTCCCCTTGTACAATTTCTTTGTTTTTTCTTCTCTTGCTATATCTTTTAATCTCTTAAAAATATTAAAACTGCTAAATATATGAATATATATGAGAGTATATGTATTAAATATTGAATTTTATATTTAAAATAAATAAAAAAGTCAAAACCGACTAATTCCCGACTAAATCCGATTACTCTCCCAACTGCCGATTAATCCTTAGTCAGTGACCCCGCCGACCGAGTACCGACTGCCGACTTCTGCAACCTTGATATTGCCACTATCCTATTTCAAAGACTTCAAAAGCAAAAAAGCAAAAATGGCTTTCCAATCTACATATTACTTTATTTTTTTAAAGGAAAAAAGTGCAGCCACTGTATAGGTGTGTGCCCAAAAAAACTTCACCATTGATTGCTAGAAAGATCACACTCTTGTAAACATGACTCTGGGGAAAATATAAATACAAATTTACATGCACCACCTCTCCGCCAAGGACTTGGCGTGGGCCACAACATTCTGAGCAAAGAATCTCTCATTACAGAACACCACGTCATTTCTTGCCAGCCAAATCGCCCAAGTCATTGCAATGCATTCCACACTTCCCTTCGTTGCGCCTCTCCAAGTGATCCCAATGGACTTCCAGAAACCCACACCATCTACATGGCATACCTTCTGATCCCTAACAAATTCCATGCCTCCATCGATCCCGAACATCCGAAGAGAAGGTAATCCGCCTCTTCCAGCACTGCCTAACAACAAGAACAATGGGGATCCAACCCGTGTATGAAACGTGCCAGCCTCACCCTCGTGGTTACTCTCCCTCTTCTGAAAAGCCACATGAAAATCTTTATTCTTACGGGAATATTCCGGCTCCAAATTCTTCTACAGTCCTCTACACACCCCCTGGGTCAAAAGCAAGAGGAACCTTCAGCATTTTGTGCACCTTTCGGACCGAAAATGTCCCATCACACCAACTTCAATAGTTTTTACCTTCCTCGACCTCCACAATATACGATTCCGCCAAGATTGTCATTAAGTCAGCCAACCACTGATATGAGAGATCATATCAAAAGTTGGGGAAAAAGAGTACCTATTTTACACTTTCGCCACTGTGTAGTTGGGTTCAACCGCTAGGACCATAAAGTGGCGAAACCTTTCACCAAAACCCCCCTTTTTTCTCCAATTGTCCTTCCAGAATATGAAAGTGGTGCCATCTCCCAGAATCAATTGTAAGAACGTATGAATCTCATGCATCATACTGCAAATCCCACGCTAAAAGTAAGAGGGCGCATGCCCAAGATCCCCTACCTCGGGCAGAGCAGGGTTCGGATCATAAATCTTCTTGACGAGTGGGCACACCAGATTGTCATAGTCACCCCAGATACGAATAATCCATTTGCTGAGCAATGCCTTGTTCATCTCCTCCAAGCTATGCACTCCGAGTCCACCCTCCTCCATCGAGCAAGTAACAATTTTCCAATCCACAAGCGACATTCCCTTTGATATGCCCTGAGAAGACCAGAAGAAGCATGTCATTGTGCTCTCTATCCTCTTCCTGACCCCAACTGGCATCAGGGTTGATGACATGAAAAATATGGGAATCACAAACAACACCGAATGTAACAGAACCAGCCTACCGTCTCGGGAGAGACATGCATATCCCCAACCCGCTAGCTTCTGCTCCAACTTCTCGATCACCGGCAACCAATCTGCCATACGCATCTTGCCAGACACTAGAGGTACTCCAAGGTAACAAATCGACAAGTCCTTCTGTGGAGAGTGAAGCCAACTGACACAAGTCTCGACCTCCCTCTCCTCCATATTGAAGGGGACAAATTCAGATTTCGCCCTATTTAACTTCAGCCCAGAGATTGTCTCGAATACGTCAAGGACCACAGAGAACCCCCTGCAACTCTTAGCGCCCCCTTCCAAAAATAAAATTGTGTCAACAATATACTGGAGCAAGGGAGTGCTGAGCTCCACCCTAGAGAAGCCATGACAAATGCTCCAGACACGCACATTCAATAGTTACCAGAGCACCACTAACGAGAACGAACAGAAAAGGGGTCAGGGGACACCACTGATGGACCCCACACTGTGGCTGGAAATAACCCCATCTCGGCTACCCATTTACCAAAACCGCGTAGGAAGTCATTATGGTGCATCTCTTCATCCGAGCAATCCATAAGTCCAGAAAACCACGCCTATAAAGAGAGGCCCAGATGAAACTCCAGTCCACACATTCACATACTTTTGAGAAATCCACCTTCCAAAGTACCCCTTTTGTCTTTCTTTTGCGCCAGTCCGCAACAACCTCGGATGCCATAACCACACTGTCCATGAGTTGTCTGCCCGTTAGGAAAGCACTCTGCATCGAGGAGATAATCCCACTGAGGAGACCTCATAGCTACATATTACTTTATTCTTGAGTAGTAGACATTCAATCTGTTGCAACTGAAAAGCCGTATCTCCAGCTACATGCGCAACTTCAAACATGTCATCAACAAAAGAACCTTAAACTGTGATTACATCATTTATGCATGTTGGAGAATGTAATAGAGTGGTAATTGGATCTCTCCAGGATCCAATTACCACCCACTCATGTTTAGTCCCACATTTACTATCTGTGGGACTTTAGTCTGTCCATGTGGCTATTTAAGGAGCCCCTGTGACGCCCTGCCCTCAGGGAGGACGTCGAACCTATCTCCCTAGGATCCAGATACTCAACAATAGCTACATTCATACATTATGATTAACATTCAGAATGTAAGACATGAAAAGTAAAGAATAAAAATGTACCAATGACATTTATATATATTCATGGTTCCCAAACTGTAGAAGCTCAAGTCACTACTGCTGCTCAATGACTTGCAAACCTGGATGGGTTTTCAAGAAGTATGTATGAGCAAAATGCTCAATACAGCTAAAACAGGCTAACACAATACTATGCAGAAGTGAAAGAGTAAAGAGAGGGATGCTCATGTTCCATTATTAATCGTGTAATTGTTGCTCATTATTCCAAACCATCAATAAGATTATTATTATTATAAGTTCATACAATTTACTACATGTACTTTACAAGTGCTGGTACTTTATTCATGTCTTGAACTAACTAATTACATATTTATCTACATGCATTGTTTGGGATAATCATATATGTATATGCACATAGGTATACTATTCAAGATATCTTGCCATCATTTAGTTGTTGCGTTCAAACATTAATAATAAAACTCAATAGTCACAACATGTGCACTGGAGCAACTAACTCATGCCAACAACTCCCAATTCCAACTTCAACCCATTTCCCCCAGCTTACCCGCAACAAGGGGAATACCCGGGAACGAGTACACCGCGGCCAAACGGGATCGCACCAGATACACCCTTGTGACGAAGTATGAGTCTTCGATGAGTGTCGTACTAGGGACGCGGACACATCGACCGTACCCTTAGCACTATGGTCAACCGACAGAGTCGCGGAAGACACCAACATACTCGCGGAACTAGAACTAACACTCCATCTAGAACTCACTGGGACCGCGAGAGCTGCGCCCCACTCTCGGGTATGCTTACTTCTCTAAACATGACATATACATCTAACCTCGATAAAGTGACAATTCAATCTTACTTTTATTTATTAATACTTAAGATTAGTATCACATTGGTCTTGCAATTCCTACCGTTGGTTAGAGTCATTCGCGATTTCTAATCTCAAATATTCATATTCACTCGTGAATTATTTACTTCACAGCAAGCATGTGCCAATCCTACGACAATTACTCAATTTAGTTATCCATAAACCATGCATTACATTTTTGTCCTCGCCATATTCCCCAAATACAATGATAATCGGATAAGTAGTTTGCCAATACCTCCTTGTGTTGTTTACCTCTATATAGAGTCTGAGAAAGGTGTAATGGATACTAAGTGGCATGGACAATATATATATATATATATATATATACTTTCATTTTTTTCCCTTCATAAACCTTAGTTCAACAGTTGATCGCATATGACTGCTAATCCAGAAGTACATGAATTTAACACCTTCCACATGTGGTAATTAGCAAGCTCTCATTATTACACCCATCTTATTATCTACTATTTGTAAATATGTAATTATGATATGGGTGGTTCCTTTTTATAATGACATGTAAGTGTAATACTCAGATAGATTTGCATGCTAAATATTGATATTCGGACTTATGTCTACGATCTATTTGGTTAAAGTGTGATCCGATCCTAGTTTATTTAGAAGATTCTTAATTCTTGTTAGAGATGTGAAAATTTCACTGTACAAGTAATGAATGTTCCAGGAACAAAATCCACATTGGATAATTGGAGCAAGTTCCCCTTGTTATCTGATATCGTAAAGAAATCAAATTGAGTAATTTATGATTCTCTCTCCATTTTCTTTAGCAATTCATTAATACCCAGTTAATGAAAAAATAAATGGGAAGTCCGCATTTGTTTCAAAACTACAACGTAGATGTTAGTGCACTAATTTACTATATATATATTTAATATTTGGTTTCCAAAAAAAAACAGTAAGGTATATGTCCGTTCTTAGATTTTCAAAATCATGCAAGTCTTTATAAATCCATAATAGCCTATTATGAATAACAAGGTAGAATTTCATGACATTTAATCTACTATTATTCATCTGACGTACTAAAATATAAACACGATCCTCATTTCTATAAAAATGATAATTAGCAAAGAGCATCAAAAATTTCCCCGTAATTGATGACTTCTCTTTTAAAGCTAACAAAGACCAACAAAGAAATCAAATCATAGCCTAAGCATATATTGGTTGGAATTGAAAAAGAAGTGCTTTCCCACACCGAAACGACCAATGATCAATTTAGTTCATTGTAAGGAAAGCTAAACATACATACGTGGGTTCCGTGTACAATGGCATTAGCCAATCACGATGGTTATTATTGACACTCCAAAATCCCAAAGGTCACACACTTCTTCCATGTACGACCATCAAGCATGGATTATGGTAATTAGTAAGTCTATATTTATTGTATTAATATCACTAACTCTAGAGGTTTATGTTATATTATGATGTACCGTTATGCGTTTCTTATTTACCTCATGTACATCTATGTAATTTACCCAAGGTTTTTCTCTCTATATAAGAGACCCTAGGGCTCTGTGGAATAAACAACTGAGTATTTTCTTTGACATGGTATCAGAGCCAAAACCCGCCAGCCGGGACCTCCCGCCTTCTCCCCTCTCGCCGCCAGCCGCCCTCCTCTCTCGCGCGGCCCTCTCCCGCCGCCGCCCACAGCCGAGGCCCCCGCCTCCTTCTCTCTCCCGCCGCGGCCCTCTCCCGCCGCCGCCGAGGCCCTCCTCTCTCGTCGGGGCCGAAGTAGCCCTCTCTCGGGCTCCTCTTCTTCTTCGGTCGGCGCTTATTCATCTATGTGTTCAAGTACATAAAGTCTACATTTGCACTTGAATCCAATCCAGTCTTTGTAGACAAACTTTCTTTTGTCTATCATCCCTACGTCTTCTTCTCCGGCAACATGTCAGACCAAAAGGTTGATATGCCCTCCATAGTTGCCTTTAAAGGTTCGGCACCAATAGTCAAAATGGACGGGACGAACTACGAACTCTGGGCTATGCAGTTCCTGAGTCTTATGAAGTCAGGTGGTAAGAAATACATTCTTACCGAAGATGAGCCGGCAGAGAAGACGTGGATATATGCCTCCTGGGAGGCTGACGATGCGTATGCCAAGGTCTGGCTATCAGAGACGCTTTCGATGGAGATTGCCAATGACGTCCTCCATCAGCCCACCGCCAAGGCGATGTGGGATATTCTGGCTACTACATATTCTCAAGTGCGGAACGAGACTAAGATGCTGTAGTTGCAACATGATATTTTTACGATGAAGCAAAATGGACGGCCACTTCATTCTCTGTACACGTCACTACGAGGGATCTTCGAGAAATTATACAGTACCATCCCGCTCACTGCCACTCCCGAGCAACGGAAGACTTTTCACAATGCTACCATGGTGGGAGTATTACTTGCAGCTCTTGATCCTGAGTATGAGGCAGCCCGCTCTCAGATCCTTGCCGATGCTAGTATTCCTCCTATGGAGGAAGTCTACAATTGGCTCAGTCGTATCTCTGTTTCCTCCAGCACAGCTACTCCACCTCCTTCGGCTGTGGCTGTATCGCGAGGGAGAGGTGGTTCGTCTTCTTTTCGTGGCCGTGGTACACGTGGTCGGGGAGGACGTATTCGTCAGACGTGCTCGTTCTGCCATCGTACTGGTCATTCCGAGGACACATGCTACTCCAAGCATGGGTTTCCAGCTTCGGCACGGGTAGCCGAACATGTTCGGTCCCCTTCAGTCTCTACTCCAGATCAGAAATTCGAGGAGCTTGTGGCGCGGCTTCGTGACATTATGCCGCAATCATCGTCGGATGCTGTCAGTACTTCTGATGTTGCAGCGTCTGCATCAGCCAGTACCTCTGCTGCTGCCAGTACCTCAGGTAGTACTTCTGCTTTTCGTCCCTGCCATGATCTATCAGGTTGGATTGTCGACTCGGGAGCCACCCATCATCTTTGCCGTGACAGAGATAAACTTGTGTCCTACAGGGATATTTCTTCGGGTCGCTCTGTTATCATAGCTGATGGCACTCTTTCCTTTATTGTTGGACATGGGGAGGTCTCCTTATCACCATCCTTGCACTTACAGAATGTTCTACATGCACCTGAGTTTTCCATGAATTTATTATCAATTAGTCAGATTACACAAGACTTGCATTGTCGTGCAATATTTGACCCATCATCTCTCATTTTTCAGGACATACTAACGGGCAGGGTGATTGGCTGTGGTTCTGAGTACAATGGCCTATATTGTCTGGTCCGGAATTCCTATGCTGGCGTCTCTCTTCACTCACATGGATCTGTTTCCCCGTATACCTGGCATCTTCGGTTTGGTCACCTTCCGCTCCAGAAAATGCGTCACCTCCTGCCTCAGATCTCTCCGAATTCCTCATTTCGCTGTAAAGCTTGTCAGTTAGGGAAGCATCATCGTTCTAGCTTCCCACGTCGTCAGAGTCGGAGCAGTAGCTCCCCGTTTGAGTTGTTTCATATAGACATTTGGGGTCCGAGTCGTGTACCTGATCATCAGGGACACCGGTTTTATCTAGTTGTGGTTGATGATTTTTCTCGTGTCTCTTGGACTTTTCTTCTAAAGAATAAATCTGAAGCAGGAAATATTATCAAAAATCTTATCAATGAAGTGCAAAATGTTTTTTCTTCTAATGTTAAATATGTGCGCATGAATAATGCCTTGGAATTTTGCACTCGTTCTCTTGCTCAGTTTCTTTCCTCTAAAGGCATTATTCACCAAACTTCGTGTGCTTACACATCACAACAGAATGGTGTTGCGGAAAGGAAACATCGTCACTTTCTTGATGTTGCTCGAACATTACTTATTCAGAGTTGTGCGCCATTAGCCTTTTGGGGAGATGCTATACTTACAACATGCTATCTGGTCAATCGCATGCCCTCTTCCGTTCTTGGGGAGAAGTCTCCAATCTCTGTTCTCTTTCCTGAGAAAGACTTGTTTTCACTTACTCCTCGAGTCTTTGGTACAATTGCCTTTGTTCACCGCTTGTCTCCAGGACTTGACAAGCTCTCCCCCAGAGCTGTTAAGTGTGTTTTTGTAGGTTACTCTCGGACACAGAAGGGCAATCGCTGTTATGATCCTCTTAACGACAAGTACTATGTTAGTGCGAACATTACATTTTTTGAGCCCATTATGTACTTCTCCCCAGCAGGTGACAGATTGGGTTCTTCCACATCCCCGGATGATCATGTCTATGTTCCTTTATCTCCAAGTCTGGGTCAAACTGGGTCCACACAACAATCACCGCCATCGCCACCACCACCACCACCACCTCCATACCATCCCATTCCACCGTTCCCTAAGTTCTACACACGACGGTCGGGGCCTGCTCAAGCTACACGCCAACCATCCATCACGCCTCAGGTATGCTCCGATGTTAATACTAATGATGGGTTAGATAGTGTACCGGTGCAGGAATCTTTATTACAGGAGGAAGATCAGCCAATCAGTACAGTGGATGATGATCATGATATTCCAATTGCACTTCGGAAGCAGAAAAGGAAGTGCATGACCTATCCTCTTGCGTCTCAGGTGTCTTTTCATCGTCTTACTGGTGATTTCCAGAGGTTTGCTGCAGCTGTGTCCTCGGTAGAGATACCACGGACATATCAGGACGCACTGAAGATTGACTGCTGGAGGTTCGCTATGGAGGAAGAGATGCGTGCGTTACGGTCTAGAGGTACTTGGTCCCTGGTCCCTATTCCAGCTGGTGCGTCTGTGGTTAGTTGCAAATGGGTGTTCACAGTTAAATATCACACAGATGGCCGTCTTGATCGGTACAAAGCAAGACTTATTGCACGGGGCTTCACCCAAACCTATGGTGTCGACTATTTGGATACATTTTCACCGGTGGCTCGACACTCGACGCTTCGTATTCTTCTTTCTGTTGCTGTGGTACATGACTGGCCCATTTTTCAACTTGATGTCAAAAATGCATTCTTGTATGAAGATCTACAGGAGGAAGTCTGCATGCAGCAGCTACCAGGTTTTACTGCTGAGGGGGAGACTCACATGGTGTGTAGACTTTATAAGGCAATTTATGGCCTTAAATAAAGTCCAAGGGCATGGTTCCAGAAGCTTTCTCAGCTGATTGAACGACAGGGGTTCAAACGATCAAATGCAGACCATTCGTTGTTTATTCAAAAGACTCCCAGAGGAACAGTTGTTGTCATGATATATGTTGATGATATTTTGGTCACAGGAGATGATGCTCAGGGAGTCAAGAGGACTAAAGAACTCTTGGGCAGTCAGTTTGTTACGAAGGATCTAGGTACCATACGATACTTTCTGGGGATAGAATTTGCGAGAAATGCACAAGGAATGGTGATGACACAAAGGAAATATGTTACAGACTTACTTGTTGAAACATGAATGATTGGATGCAGACCATCGAGCACTCCTATGGACCCAATTATGAAACTGTATGACAATGATACTGAAGAGGTGGACAAAAGAAGATACAGAGAGGTGGTGGGTAAGCTTCTGTACATCGCTATAACTCGACCGAATATTGCTTTTGCAGTAAACCGGGTAAGTCAATTTATGGAGCAGCCTAGACAAGTCCATATGGAAGCCCTGTACATGATACTGAGATACCTAAAGTCTTCTCCAGGCTCGGGTTTGCTATTTAGAAAGAACACATATTTGTCCATTTCCGCTTGTGCAGATGCAGGCTATGCAGGGTGCCCAAAGGATCATAAGTCTACTTCAGGATTTGCTATCTTTATAGGAAGCTCTCTAGTTTCTTGGAAAAGCAAGAAAGAAACTGTTGTGGCAAGATCCAGTGCTGAATCCGAATATAGAGCCATGGCACAAGCAAGCACAAAAATGATGTGGGTTCGTGCAGTCTTGGAAGATTTGAATGTAAATGTCTCTTTACCCATGCAACTTCAGTGTGACAATCAAGCAGCTTTGTTCATTGCCAATAATTCAGTTTTTCATGAAAGAACAAAGCACATTGAGGTAGATTGTCACTACACTAGAGACATGATCCAGAAGGGCTTGATTTCCACTTCACACGTCAATTCAGAAGATCAGACTGCTGATATATTTACCAAGCCATTGCTCAGAGGACCTTTCCAGAGATGTTCTTCCAAGCTGAGCATGATTTATATCTATGCTCCATCTTGAGGGGGAGTGTAGACGTTTATGTTATATTATGATGTACCGTTATGCGTTTCTTATTTACCTCATGTACATCTATGTAATTTACCCAAGGATTTTCTCTCTATATAAGAGACCCTAGGGCTCTATGGAATAAACAACTGAGTATTTTCTCTGACACTAACGTATGACATGTTCAATAAAGGATAGAAAAAAGCATAACGTCTTATGATGAGAAATAATTCATTGACTTATTACGGCACATAGATGGAATGGAATTCTTGGATAAGAATCAATATCAATCATCATGAATAGTGTCCTTTCCTTATCCTATGTTAAGTCTTAAAGGAAACGGTTGCGATTTCAAATCTATTAGATATTCCCAATAATAAATATTTTCCAGGCACAATTCACATTACAGAATCGCCTTTTCTCGAATTATTTTTAAAAAATATAGCACTAAAATCGTGTGGATGTAAACAATAAGGAGATATAGAATTATCGTTAGACATATGCATTCTATGTAGAAACTCATAGGTACCTCTAAGTCCTTTGCACACATCTAATCCATCATCGGAACCAAAAATACATCATCACATCTTTGATTTTCACCATTTAGTATTATCATCCATATGGATTTAGCAAAAACATCATTTAGCCTTTTTTTATTTCTTTAGGAACATGAACAACCAATGATCACCACACCAAGGAAAATCCATCCATCAAGAGGGACTCTAAGGTCCATGGGACACATGTCCGGTGAGAAAGTCACACAAAAAAAGTAGAGGGGATTGTACCTATATAGTTGTTCTCGCTTGCAATATCATGTCTTCGTTCTAATCCATCTCCCACATACTATCCCTACCACGGAAACCTCTAAATCACAAGCACATTTTCTTAGATCTAATCCATAAACAAAGTCACCAAATAGAGGGAGATGGAGAGATAATCTTACCTTTCTAATATGAGATTTGCGTCGAGGATGTCGAGGGAAAACTTCCCCACGAAAATAGTGGAGGATAGCCAACTCTGCCAACGATCCGTCGGAGCTCCAGCGATCTGGTGGGAGATGGTGCGTGGTGGTTGGGTTTTGCAAGTGAGAGGAGAGACCAGCCCATGAGATCTTTTATATCTCAAAAATCATACTTGGGTGGATCTTTTAGATGGATCTTGCTCAATCCTGTATAACCACATAAGAGTTGACCCCTCTTCACTAAAATGATCATATCTCAACAATCCGATATCCGATTTACAAAATTTCAGATGCGTTGGATTCCTAACGACGATACACATATAATAAGTTATCATAATTATACAATCAGATCAAAATTGATATTTCCATAAATTTTCTAAATGGACTTCAACTATTTGATCATCATCAACTTGACAAAGTTGGGGTACTAAAACTTGGGGTTTCACAGTCCCACACCCCCTGTACTCATTGAGAAAGTTAAATAGAAACATACGACCCTTTGAGGTCTTCTCTTGTGGTTTCATCCTGCTCCTTACGAAGTAGGGTTCCACGTAAAATCTTTGTGTTCAATGTTTCTTCTTTCTTTATTTCCCTGTTCTGTTTGTCGATTCGCTTCCGCATTCGAAATTTCAACATGGTATCAAAGCAAGTCAATTTTGGAGTTTCTATTGATTTTAGATTTCTGTCCTTAAAGCTTTATGTTTATATTGGAGATTTGTTCGAGAGTTTAGGGTTTCACAAAATCCTAATTCTTTGGAGCATGCGACGGTGAAGTTTCGTTGAATCCCCTTCGTCAATAAGCCCTCGTAACCCTAGCTCCTCCATCTCCAGGGCCCGTGTAGCGTGGGGGCCCTTGTTCGACGGCATCAACGTTAGGCCCAAGGAGACGACCCCCCTGATTGTAGCAACCCCTAAACAAGCCGCCTCCATTCGATAAATGATCTGCATGGTGGAGATGATTTTGCTGCAAGATGTCCAACCCAAGCCATGCACAATGAAGCTGTAGATAATGGGCTTCCAAACCTCATGATTGCAAACTCCCGACGCTCATATCAGCCGTGCGAGGGCTCTCTTCCCCGACCTCCAGATCGCACCAACAACGATTCTTAGACCTCCAGACCACTGTGACTGATGTCACCCAGCAGATCGTGCTGCCACATGTGCATCAACGGCACAATCGTCATGAGCGATCCCTCTCCACACGACCGAAGCTAGCGGTTGTGCCTTTTGCAACTTCAATTTTTCTTCTCTCCAATGGAAAGATGGAAGCTATGGTAACATTATTTGGATTTGTTCCATGGGTTCCTGACATAAACCCTAATCTCTTTGTGCAGAAGAAGAGAGGGGAGCTCGATGCCCTCTTCTCTGTTGTCATTGTCATTACTGGGGTTTAGGCCCATGTTTTATTTATTAGTTTGCAAAGCAAACAAATGGGTTATTGCTGCCTTAGAAACAAAGCAAAAGGAGGGAGAAGCTACGGTTAAAAAGGAGGTATGATAAGAAAAAATGCATATGGTCTGTAGTTTTAAAAAATGGGGAGGTGGAGATTATGGGCCTGAAATAGGCTGTTATCAAAAGAGCTGAGAATAAAAAAAGGGCTAATTAAAAAAAGTGAAAAGAAAGAGGAAGGTAAAAAAAGGTGGCCAGGTTTGCAAAAAAAGAAGTACCAAAAAAAGGAGAAGATGAAAGACGGAAAAAATGATGAATGGTTTAAAAAAGGAAAAAAATGCCATGTACAAAAAGAAACTGTACGTAAAAAAGGATTGATTTGCGCAAAAAAGGAGCACAAAAAAAATGTATGTTTCTTTATTCTTTCAACTTGATTCACACTCTTATTTTATCAAGTATGGGAGAAAGAGGGAGCCATAAATGAAGATATTCTTTAGGACTTCTGGATGTCCATGATCGAAAGACGAACACTCCATACTGATACTGCTATTATCCATCTTCACCGAGCATCGTCTTCTTCGTCAGGGTGTCGATCCTCGACTACTATTCCACTTTTATCTTTCTTCGTCTACCGGGATTCTTCTTTAGGCACGATAGAGATACGTTCCGGTGACCTGATATCACATCGACTCTACATGCATGGTATAGAACAGTGTTCAAGAAATCGGCCGAGTATACCGCATACTCGGCCGCAGAAGCTCTACCGCACCGAATGTGAGTAGTTTGGCCTTTAAGCGGGCCTGGCCGCATACTCGGCCGAGTATGCCGTATAGGCGGTCGGGTATGCGGCCGATTTTCGAATAGAAATTTTATTAAAAATCTAACCTAAACCCTGGCCCCTCGCACTTATACCGCTGGAACATTAACATTTCGAAACCCCGGTCCTTCGCATACCCCCTAACATTTCGAAACCCCGATCCCCTTGCAATCCCCCGACGTGCCCTAGAACTTCGCCGCCACCAGACCTTGGCCCTGCTCCAGAACTTCGCCGACGAAACCCCTGTCCCCTCGCAGACCTTGGCCCCGCTCCAACCGGGCCTTTCCGCTGCAGTCGAGCACCGCCGCCAAGAGCCTTGGCACCGCAATCCTCGCCGCCGCCAAGATTTACTAGGAGTTTTTTGCAGGTGATTTAAGGTTTCTAATTCCAATGACAACCTCTTTGTTCATCTCGCCATTCCCGAATATGACATCTTTTTTATTGCAAGTATCGTTAATCGATATCATCGGTGACATTGGAAATTTTACTTGGATTATTATAGAAATTCCTTCATTTTTTAACTCATGCTCACTCTCCAAAGCGAAGATAAAGGAACTATTGTTCATCAAGAGTTGAGCTCATCAAGAGTTGAGCTGAACTGAATGTGTTTGTGTGGATTTATTGTATAGATGAATTACTATTATTGTACCTTATTGTTAGTATTATTTAACCATATGCTCTTATTTTTCTCTCAGTATTTTATAACCCATACAACATATCAACGCTGGAAGAAACTGAAGTTCATAATTTGCTGGATGTGTGCTTATAGATCAGCGTAGAATACCAAAGCTTGATATAAAAAGCAGTACATGATAGCCTGAATTTCTTACTTCTCACTTGATGTACGTGACTAAATTTCTTCCTTATGAGTTGATATTATTATATTAACTGTGTTTTCTCCAATTTACATATGTAGATCAGTGATGATAACTGTAAATTTCATATGTGATCATTATGGCAGGCAATGGCCTCTCAACCAAATCCTGAAGTTATTGGAGATGCATCATCGGCCCGTCATGTCCCGTCGGGATCTAGTGATCCCGGTTGGAAATACGCATTCCTCGCATCAAAGACTGATCCAAACACAGTCACATGTGGACTTTGTGGCAAGATTGTAAAGGGTGGTATAAATAGAATGAAGCAGCATCTAGCACATGTCAAAGGAAATGTAGCGTCTTGTCCAAAGGCTGACTTTGAAATAAGAAGGGAAGTTAAGGAATACTTGGACAATACACAAAAAAGGAAAAGCGATAAATCGAAAGATTCGCAAGAAATGAGGGATGAAGTTGCCAATATATTCATGGGTTCCAATTCAACTCCACATGAAAGAGAAGAAAAAAGACAAAAAGTGTTAGAAGCAACTGAAGAATGCAAAATGCATCAAAGTTCAATCAAAGATGCATTTTGTAAGGAACAACGTGCACGGGTCAATAAGTATGTAGCCAAGTTCTTCTATGACTGTCAAATTTCATTCAATGTGGTCACCCACAAGTCCTTCATTCGTATGTGTGAGGCAATTGGTCAATATGGACCGGGATACAAGCCTCCCTCCTATTACGAGATCTCAGAGACATTGTTGAATGATGAAGTTGAGGAGACTAAAGAGTTCATAAGCACTCATAAGGAATCTTGAAAGAAAGGTGGTTGTTCCATCATGATGGATGCTTGGACAGATATGCGGGGTAGGAGCATCATGAATTTTTGTGTGAATTCTGAGTCGGGCACATGCTTTTTAAAGTCTGTTGGCTCATCATCTGAGTCCCACACTGCAGAGTATATATTCAACTTGGTGGATGAAATTGTTCAAGAGGTTGGAGTTGATGATGTTGTTCAGGTCGTCACTGATAATGCATCGGCCAATTTAGCTGCTGGAAGGATACTTAGGACTAAGTATCCAAGAATTTTTTGATCTTCATGTGCTGCTCATTGCATAGACCTTATGCTGGAAGAATTTGGTAAAGAACACAAGGTAAAAAATGCAATTACCAAGGCAAGATCTCTCACTACATTCATCTATAGCCATGCGAGGACATTGAGCTTGATGAGGCAATTCACACAAAAGGGAGAGATTGTACGGCCAGGACAAACAAGGTTTGCTACCACATTTCTCACTCTACAGAGTGTGATGGACAAAAAGGAGAAGTTGAGATTGATGTTCTCATCTGATGAATGGAGGCAATGCAAGTGGTCAAGGACAAAGAAAGGAGAAATGTTTCCATCTATTGTTTTCAGTGCTGCATTTTGGAACCAAGTGTCTATGACCTTGAAGATCTTCTCTCCCTTGGTTTATGTTTTGCGCATTGTTGATGGGGATCAAAGACCATTTATGGGATTCATATATGGTTCATTATTGGATGCTAGAAAGGCAATAATGTCAGTGTTCAAAGACAATGAAGCACAATACAAACCTTTTATCGATGGCATTGACTCAAAATCAAAGGGTAGGTTGGATAGCCCTCTTCATCTTGCTGCTTATTTTCTTAATCCATATTACTACTATAGAGATAGTAGTGTCCTTGAAAAGGGGGGCTATGTCGTGGAGGGCTTCATGCAATGCATGGAAATCTTTTATCCTGATCTGGAAATTCAAGATTTAATCACATCAAAGGAGTTGATCTTGTACAAAAATGCACAAGGATCTTTTGGCAAGCCGTTAGCTGTGAAACAAAGATCGACACTCGAAGATCTCTTTAGGCCGGGTATTGTAATTATTTTATAGTAATTAGCATCATCAATTTAATTTTTTATAGGATAGTTTATTCCTAAAATTTCTCATATGTAGATAATTGGTGGATGCTATATGGTGGAGAGTGTCCTCATCTAACAGCTATGGCAATGAGGATTTTGAAGTTGACATCCTCCTCTTCTGGATGTGAAAGGAATTGGAGCATTTTCTCATCGGTAATTCAATGTCTATTGATAATACTTGTCATTTATAAATAGTGAATGTAATGATATATTGTTTCAATTGTAGATTCATACAAAGAAGAGGAATAAACTTGAAATCAAGAGATTGAATGATTTGGTATTTGTTAAATCTAACTCAAGTTTGAGAGAGCGTCAGATGACAAAAGGCAAGGATCCATTACTTTCCAAGGATCGTAATAATGTAAGTGAGTGGATTGCAGAAGGAGAAGGAGAGGAAGAGGTATTTCCAGGATCAGGATTAACATGGAACCTTGTAGCTGAGGCAACTGGTGCAGAAGATCTTGTGCAACATAGACGAAGTCAAAGAATTGTTGATGCATCAATGCCTACTACATTGGAAGGTGATGGTGAAGCCGATGAGCTTGCAACCGATGAAGAAAGTGACGATGACCCTATTCCTTAAGCTGAATTTGCAGATGAATGGCAATCAGAATGAAGTTTTTGGATGCTTTATGTTTTTGGATGCTTTGTTTTTTGACAACATTTTGAATGCACTTATTTTGAGAGCATATTTGTATTTATTGAACACACTTGGAGGAAGACATGTTGCCATATGCTCTTTCAATTGATGCTTTTGCTCATTTGCTCTAAATTACTTTTTATCCCAATAGTTTTGTTCATAGTACCTTCAATTCCTTTTTATTATACTCAAGAGATATAATATTTAAAGGATATTAACATAATATTAATTATTTATTTATACTTTTAATAATAAAAATTACCAAACCACATAAAACCGCATACTCCCCGCATACTCTCCCGCATACCACATACTCTCTATTCAGTGACCCCTCCGACTGAATACCGCATACCGCCTTCCTGAACATTGGTATAGAATACGTTCCGGTGACCTGAGAGTTGCAGACCTGTCATCGTGCGGGGTCTTCTACTAGCAGTGGACATATGTTATTCTTTGATGTATCATTTGAAGATGTGATGTATACCTTTTCTTTTTGTTGCAAGCTACAACTTTTTCAGCTCCAACTTGAGGGGAAGTGTCATTAAATGTAATAGAGTGGTAATTGGATCTCTCCAAGATCCAATTACCACCCACTTATGTTTAGTCCTACATCTACTATTTGTAGGACTCTAGTCTTTCTGTGGGGCTATATAAGGAGCCCCACACCCTCTCTACTCATTGAGAAAGTTCATTAGAAATATACGACCCTTTGAGATCTTCTCCCATGGTTTCACCTCGCTCCTTAGGGAGTAGGGTTCCATGTAAAATCTTTGCATACAATATTTATACAATATTTATTCTTTCTTTATTCTCTGCTCTGTTTGTCGATTCGCTTCCGCATTCTAGATTTCAACAATGCCATCACCTGGTCGCAACCCATTCAAGGTGATATCTAGTCTAAGGCCCTAAATGTCGGTTTTGGTCACCATTTCAATATTGACCAAAACAAGATTTCGGTCAAATTTTGGTGGAATTTCGACCAAAATTTCGGTCATTTTTTGTACTATGACCCCCATATTCGGTCATTTCGGTCAAATTTCGATTTCGAATGGATATCGATATTCAACAGAAATTCGACCGAATTTCACTGAAATTTGAGGTCATTATCTACCACCTTGTGATACCACCCTTGTGATGCCAGCCAAAGCATCCTGAAAACACTTCAAATGTTGAGGACATGGAGGGCATGGCAGTAATCCAACACGTCCCGCGAGCACGCATGCCAATGTGCCATCCCTGAAATGAGGATGCCTCCAAACAATACTAGAGTTAGCCGCATCTTCTTCCAACAAAACATTTGCCTGAGAGGCACCGAGGCTGAGCATGCAAACCGTCAGAAGTCCAAGGCAAGTACATCACCATCAAACTCCATCAGGAAAAAGATTCAAGAATACTCCCCACAATATCCAAACCTCACCACAAGAAACTCCAGATTCAATAAGAACATCAAGGCACTCATCTACTGGCATCCCCACAGGTTCCCTCTGGTCCATGTTGCCCTCCGTCGTTGGAAAAGGAGCCGCACAACGCCATCGAACCTTGCGAACATTGTAGTCCCTCCTCTTGTGGCTGCATTCGTTTCACTTAAAGCTTAAAATTCAAAACTTTTTTCAAAAAATAAAATTCAAAACTTGAGTAGATAGAGGCTTACGTTTTGGACCACGACTTTGAACTATCCCATAAACCTCACCATCTCTATCCCTCAACACCAACTCGACCGCACCAACATCCATAGCAGACTTATCCTGTACATGCTTCTTGTCGACAGACACCCCTCACCGGCACAACCATTTAGGGCAGAATGGCACGTGATGCTACCCGAATCCGCATAAGAAGCTGTACGGACTCATGGTTCAAAAAATGCTCCTCGAGGCACACGAGGCGTACGCCTTGAGGCGGCGTGGAATAGCCTCAACGACTGCCTCAGGGGGTCTTTGAGAGGCGACCGCCTTAGTTGGTCGAGGCGTTCGAGGCACACGAGACGGAGGCGAGGCGGTCCTTGAGGCGTTTTTTATTTTCAGATTATTTTTTTATGTAAATCATTTGTCACATTAGCAATTTAAAATATTTATAAAGGTCTAGTTGTTTAGGATATAAATATACAAGATAAATGCTTAAATTTGCTCGCTTTCATGTTCATATTTACCATTAAACATGTCCAATTATGTCAAAAACTCTTAAATTATACCCTTAAACATACAAATCCGTAAGTATCATAGAAAACATTACTTGTAAACTTAATTTTAAGGAGTTGTCACATAATAAGCTATGCAATGTGCCAACAAGGACAGACAAGATAGAATTTTGGTATGGTATGGTATGGTAGAAGGGATGCATACAATGGTTTTTCAACTTGGGTTAGATAGTTAGAATTTTTGGGGAATATGGAGAATATCAATAAATTCATTCTGTGATTGGATGGAAAATTAGTAAAAAAGCACATACATTTGTATATATTTCTTTTTGTGTTACTATCTTTATAATTTCATCATATATTATAGTGATATATATATATATATTATATTTTAGTCGGAATATATATAATTCCATTAGTATATATTTATTGTAGTTTTTATAGGTATTTATCTTTATAAACTGAGGCTTACGCCTCGTCCGTCTCGAGGATACGCCTCGCCTCGATTCCAGGGAAACCAACTCATTCCATTTTTAGTTTTTTCAAACCTTGTACGGACTATCGTCGCAGTTCGCTACTAGGGGTGCTAATCGAATCAAATACCTTCGAATCCATCCGGACTCTGATTTAGTTCATTACAAAAGTTTCGAATTCAAACTCGAATCGGATTCTAAATGAACTTGCTAACTTAAATTCAGATTCAATTTGTTTTGAGTTTCGAATATTCAAATTTGATTCATTTTATCCTGAATTTGAAATATTAATTGACGTTTTAAAGCTCATATAAATAATAAAGAATATTATAATTTAAAGATTTTATTATATAATTCAAATTTTGAACGTACAATTATTTTATGCCGTTTACAAGCTAAATATACTCTTTTTCAATGCTGAAAGAAATATATAAATAAAAAAATTATATGAGATTGTAAAGAGATAGAATATTGTTGACGGAAAGGTTGAACACATTATGCGTATCATTGCATGTCAAAGCAAGACAAGCTCAAGCTCATATAGAGAATTAAAAAAATTAATTTTATTTGAAATAATAAGAAAAATAATTTTTTAGCAAGATAAAACCTCTTCATCCAGCTTGAGGATCTTCAATATAGGAAAATAATAAATAGACAGAGGAGGGATATTTGGATAAACCTCGAACCACGACAAATGTTAGATGAATTCGTAGTAGCAAGATCGTTGTTTTCACGTTCCAGGAGAAGGAGCACAACAATCTAATCAAGGTTTATGGGCTCTTTAAAGAATGCGTCAATAATTAAAAGGGAATGGAAAAGATAGGGTAAGGATTGTGCGAACATGAAAGTAAATATGGATGGCAAATTGGATAACAATCTTAAACATTCGATCTTTCCTACTATATTTTATGGCTAATATTTTCTGCTCTTTTTATATCAAATATTTAGTCTTTAACTAATAGGATTATACATGCATACATATATACATACATGTTAAATTAAGAATGGATTAGAGTACTTTGTTAACCTTTTAATGCCTCGAAATTTCTGAATAGCATACCAAGATTGATTATCATACTTATACTAAGTAACTCATACCAAGCTACTATAACTAGGCTAAAATAAGTAGAGACGAGAGCTTTGATGTTTTGTATAATTGATGCACGAAGGGCTCACATCCTTGACGTACAATGTATTTTGGAGCCAAACCATTTATACTTTAGTTAGGGAATGAAGGAGATTCGGTCTCACTACAGGGGCCTAATGCTGCATATACACGTCATGCATTGACAAGTCACGTCGATGTAGTTTGATAATAAGGAGATCATGTCAGTGAAGTCTAGATATGATGAATCATACCGATGGAGTTTAGGTATGATAATGAGTTTAATAGTAACCATTTAATCACTGTAGTAAGTTGGTTTGAGATTACCTTTAGATGCTTGTGGTAACAAGAATCGGTATACTTTTTCCTTTCATACTTAGTAGCCAAATTATGATTAATAACTTTGTGAATGATGAAATCAAAATAGAAATGAGTAATTACTTATTTCCGTTGCCATATTTTATCTTTCCTTATGAATTAAATGTCATAACATTTGATAATTCATATTCGTATATTTTTTCTACATCTATTTACTTACAAATGGATTGGTTTAAATGGGTGTCAACTCTTTGATGCAATTATGCCATAACTCCTTGCACGGGAATATTCGAAAAGGATCTTGATCGGCCTAAGGTGGGGTTATTACATGTATGTATGTAAATACATATATATTATATGCATGTATGTATCATGTATATGAATATATATATGGATATATATATATATACACATGTGTATAAATACCGAATTCAATCGAATTCAGGTTAATTAAGATCAGTTCGTTTGGGAATGAAATCCATAAGTCGAATTCAAATTCTGTTCATTTTATCTCGGATCAAACTTTTTTCGAATTTTTATCGAATGAATCGTAATCAAATTCGAATGATTCAGTTATAGCACCCTTATTCATAACCCAATAGCTGAGGCTACCACAATTGAAGTCAAGGTTGCATAAATCGATAGTTAGTACTCGGTCGGTGGGATCACTGACTAAGGATTAATCGGTAGCCGGGCGACTAATCGGATTTAGTTGGTCATTAGTCTGTTTTGATTTTTTTTATTTTAAATATAAATCATTTTTTATACATTTATTCTTATATATTTGCATATATTTGTACATTTTCTTTCTTTTTATAGAAGATTTGTACAATTTATATGGTACTTTAAAAGGCTTTAACGAATTTAAGTTCAGGCATATCCGGAACTGGATATATGTGCAGTCAAGTAATCCATGTAGCCGACTACATTTAAAGTGAGAAGAGAATTGGTGGTGGTTGTATTGGGTTGAAAAAATGTAGTACTGTCCACCGTAAACTTTAATTTATTTAGGATGGCAGGATGAAGTTAAAGTTGAAAGCTTTTTCCACAGAAAAGTATATGTGCCACACAAAAGAAATATATTTTGTTGGTTATCCTTGTGATGGGTGGACTATATCTTTGCTTGAAAAATTATTACCATGATAAAGAAATATAAGTCTCTGTCAATCTATATGCAACATATTGGGAGAGTCATTCAAGTGCCCTAGGAAAATGTCGAGTTAAGGTGTACAATAGGGTAAAGATCTGAGTAAACAGGAGACACTAAATTGGGCTGGAAGTTACAAGGACCACTAGGTTCAACAGGTAATCCATATACCATTTAAAAAGTTACAATACTGTGAAATAATTGACTTTAAATATAACATTAAGCATAATAGAATAGGTTTGCTTTTGAAAAAGCAAAAAAAATTTTAAAAATAGAAATGTCTATGTGAAAGTCGGTCGAGTGGTCGGATTGACCGACTAATGGCCGACTAGGCCTAGTCGAGTCGGTTACCCCCCGACTCGGCTAGTCAGATCGACTAGTTGGCCTAGTGGGCCGACTTTTACAACATTGATTGAAGTACAACACTATCCGATGAGAACGCCGCCAACGACGGGACATGATTTCCTGACCTTTGATGACCTTCCAGTCTCTTATTAAGGCAACCCGCTCTCTCTTTAGTGGCCGCCCACTATGGTCTGAGCCTCTAGCGTCGTCACAAATTGAATCTCCAATGTTGACACCCCGCATGCTAGAGACCTCAAGGTCATCACCTATACCTCTATCGCCATTGTGGTCATGTGATGGGTTGGCTAGAGTTCCAGTCGAGCTAAGTGCGAGGCCACCCTAACTCCATCCTCTTGAGTGCCACCTCGTGAAACCCTACCTTCTCGAAACGTTCCTCTAAACTTCATGTGCTGAATCGCTCTTTCAAGTTTTTTAATCTCCGATTGTACCATTTGTTTTGCTTTGAGTTATTACATTATGATATATGGAGTCCAGTTGTATTCATGATCTTCAGGGTCATCATTTTTATCTTGTTGTGATAGATGATTTCTCTTAAAGTTTTTTTTGAGAAATAAATATAAACTTGGAGATACCATGATACATTTTATATTAGAAATAAAGAACTTATTTTTTTGCTCATGTCAAATGTTAGAATATGGCCATTATCATTTAAGATGGGTAAATGGATCTTTTCAAGATCCATTTACCACATCCAGTATTTTTTAAGCCAAGAAAAGGGGGAAACACACAGTGATGCCTGCCCCAAAATTTTATTACTTAAAAGGTTTTACATGTTACAAAAGCCAAGCCCTAAGCAAATGTTTTAAATGAGAGCAGACATTGTCACAATAGAAGCGATGATCTGAAAAAAGAACATGATTGCGGGCTAACAAAATAGCCCACAATGTTAGGAAAAATAGAAGAGTTGTTTATTCCATGAACCCGAGACTCTCTTATATAGGAGAGTAGCATATGGGTAAATTACATAAGACATTCATAAGTAAAGGGAATTAAGAAACGGTACGGGAAACATGAAATAAATCACGTAACATAAATATATCTCTATACTCCCCCTCTAGGTGGAGCATAGATGTCGATCATGCTCAGCTTGGACGAGAACTTCTGAAAAAGTCCTCTGAGTAAGGCCTTGGTGAAGATATCTGCAGTTTGGTTCCCTGAGCTGACATGAGATGCGGAAATAAAACCCTTCTGAATCATATATCTCATATATAATGGCAATCAACGTCGATGTGCTTGGTGCGTTCATGAAATACTGGATTATTTGCAATAAATACAACAGTATAATTATCACATTCCAGTGCCATAGGAAGGGAACCTCTGTATATAGATATGTAAGAACAGCTCGAACCCACATTATTTCTGTACTAACTCGGGCCATAGCCCTATACTCAGACTCGACACTAGTTCTGGCTACAACAATTTGCTTCTTAGCTCTTGCTTCTTTATGAGACAAGAGAAGCTCCAACATATACAACAAACCCAGTTGTAGACTTCATATCCTTTGGACTCCCTGCATAATCTGCATCTACACATGCTGAGATGGTAATCTCCTTGCCTTTTCTGAACAGTAGACCTGCACTGGAGATGATTAAGATACCATAGTATCATTTGCATAGCATCTATATGGACCTGACGTGGTTGTTCCATGAACTGGCTCACCCGACTAACAACAAAAGAAATATCGGTTCTGGTAATGGTAACACAAATGAGTTTTCCTACCAGCTATCTGTATCTCCTCCTATCAACCTCATCATCATCATATAGTTTCATGCTTGTATCCATGGGTGTGGTGACAGGTCGACATCCAAACATTCCCGTGTCACTTAGCAAATTAGATGCGTATTTCCTCTGGGTCATCACAAGGCCCTGTTGATTTCTGGCAAACTCCATTCCCAGAAAGTATCTAAGAGCTCCAAGATCCTTGGTGACAAATTCATGACCCAGAAGTTCTTTCGCTCTCTTGATTCCTTGTATGCCATCTCCTGTAATAAGAATATCATCAATATACACCATAATAGCATCATTCCTCTGGATGTTTTCTGTATAAAAAGGGAATGACCTGCATTCGACCGTTTGTGCCCCTGTTTCTCAAACAATATGAAAGCTTCTGAAACCAAGCTCTAGGGCTATGCGTAAGGCCATAGATCGCCTTATGAGGTCTACACACTAGTGAACACTCATCCTCAACAACAAATCCAGGTGGCTGTTGCATGTAGACTTCCTCTTGAAGGTCACCATACATGAATGCATTCTTGACATCAACTGAAACAACGACCGATCTCGAACCACGACAACAAAGAGAAGAATCCGTATGGTGGAATGACGGGCAAATGGTGAGAATGTATCAAGATAATCCACCCGTATGTCTGAGTAAACCCTCGTGCAACCAGGCGCGCCTTGTATCTATCGATGCTACCATTTGCATTTTACTTTGCTGTATAACCCATTTACATCTTACTGTAGACACACCAATAGGATCTTGGACGAGGATCCAAGTCCCTCTCGATTGAAGAGCAACCATCTCTTCTCCCATAGCCAAACGCCACCGACTGTCCATCAGCGCCTCTTGACAATTCTGTGGAATGGCCACAACTGATAATGCAACTGCAAAATTCTTGAAATCGCCAGTTAAGCGATCAAATGAGACCGTGGATGCTATAGGATATGACACACAACTACGCTTCTGCTTCCGAAGTGCAATAGGTAGGTCCAAATCCACAGCCTTTACATCTGTCCCCTATCTGTCCCCTTTAAAGAATCCTGCTCAGGTAGATCACTAGGCCCATCGTTAGAAACTATGTTATCAGAACATACCTCATGCAAGCTAGATGATGAGCAGTGACTATGAGCGGAGGCAGACTGACGGGTATAATGGTATGGCAATGGCGGAACTGGGACCGTTATAGTAAGCGGATGCGGCGTAGGTAGTGATGATGGTGGTGATGAAGGAGGCGGTGGTGGTGGAGGTGTGGGAGCTAATGGTGGCGGTGGTGGTGACATGTAGATGTCATCATCAGAATTTGAAGGCGCCAACCGATCATCCGTAGGAGAAAAATACATCACAGACTCGAAAAAGGTGACATCGGCACTAACGTAATACTTCCTGCACATTGGATCATAACACCTGTACCCTTTCTGTGTCCTGGAGTACCCAACAAAGACACACTTGACAGCTCTAGGAGAAGGCTTGTCATTACCTGGAGACAACTGGTGGACGAAGGGGACTGAGCCAAATACACGAGGAGTGAGTGAGGACAATTCTTTTTCAGGAAAGGCAAGAGAGAAAGGAATTTTCTCACCCAAGACAGACGGGGGCATGCAATTAATAAGATAACATGCCGTTAGAACAACATCGTCCCAAAAAGAATGAGGAGCACGACTCTGAATGAGAAGCGTCCTAGTAACATCAAGCAAATGGCGATGTTTCCTTTTTGCAATGCCATTTTGTTGGGAAGTATAGGCACATGATGTTTGATGAATAATTCTTTGGGTCAAAAAATAATTGGAGAGAGTATTAGTGCAAAATTGGAGAGAGTATTAGTAACATCAAGCAAAGCGCATGTCCCACATAAGAGGTGAGACAAGTCCAACAAGTAGAGATGAGTTTCCGGCATAGGGAGTTCGAACTAGGCGATAGAGACCACCCTGATTACGCCCACACCCAATCACCTTGCCCGTAAGGATGTCCTGAAAAATAAGAGAGGATGGGTCAAAAATGGCTCGACAATGTAAATCCTTCATAATCTGACTAATGGACAACAAATTCATAGAGAAATCAGGTGCATGCAACACATTCTGTAGATGCATAGAGGGTGTCAAGCTAATCTCTCCCTGTCCAGTAATTGGCGAATGGGTCCCATCTGCAATAACCATAGTTTGTCCTGGAGGAACCTCTCTGTAGGTTGTAAGTTAACCCCTGTCTCCACACAAATGATGTGTGGCATCGGAGTCCATGATCCATTCTATAGCATCAGGTCCACTACTGATAGTAAGTGCATAAGTACTACCTGAGGTATTGGAGGAGGCTGAAGTAGCTACATCTGAATGACTCCCAGGGGCTGACGAAGATGTCACCGAATTGGAAGGAGGTATAATGGCCCCTTAATCGTGCTACCAGATCCTCAAGACCTTGATCCAAAGAAGAAGCAGTTGGGGGCTCAATCTGTTCAGCCACTTGAGCAGAGGTAGAGAATCCATGCTTGGAGTAGCATGTATCCTCTGTATGTCCAGGACGATAGCAGAAAGTACATGCCTGACGAACACGACCTCCTCTACCCCTGGGTCCGCGACCACGAAAAACAATGATCCGATTGAGTCTGCTGAAGGCTTCCTCCATGGGAGGAATAGTAGAGTTTGCCAAAATATGGGAACAGGTTGCTTCATATTCATGATATAGGGCTGCCAGGAATACACCGATCATGGTTGCATTCCTATACGTCTTCTGCTGCTCAGGAGTAGATGTGAGAAGCATGAAGCTATAGAGCTTCTCAAACATACCACGCAAGGATGTATACAACGAGTGAAGAGGATGTTCATTCTGCTTGACAGTGAAGATATCATGCTGAAGTTGCAGAATCTTTGTCTCATTCTTTGCTTGTGAATAAGTCGCAATGAGGATATCCCACATAGCCTTGGCTATGGGCTGATGAAGTATATCATTGGCGATCTCTATTTTCAATGTACCTGAAAGTCAAACCTTGGCATATGCATCATCTGCCTCCCATGAGGCATTAATCCCAGTCTTCTCAGCCGGCTCTTCCTCGGTAAGAATATGTTTCTTACCCACAGTTCATAGTTTGACCCATCCATCTTTACTATAGACGCAAGATCTCTGAAGGCGCCTGTGGAGGGAATATCAACCTTGTTTTCTGACATAATGGTTGGAGAAGACTAGGATTGATAACTAGACAAATGTTTGTCTACACTGACATAGGGAGATTTGGTTGCATATGTAGACTTATGCAACAAATCTCATTAAGGGAGCAGGCTTGACGGTGGCGTCCCTCTTAAGAGGGAAGAAGTGGCGGCACTGTTAGAAAATAGAAATGCGGAAGTGAAATGATAAACAAAGCATAATCTAGAATGATAAACTTGAAAGAACACAAAGATTTTTACGTGGAACCCTATTCCCTAAGGAGCGGGATGAAGCCGCAGGAGAAGCCGTCAAAGGGGCAGATATTCTATTCCTTCTTCTCAATAGATACAGGAGGTTTGGGGCTTCTTATATAGCCTCTACAGAGCCTCCAAGTCCCACCATTGATAGATGTGGGACTAAACTCAGTGATAGGGTAAATGGATCCTTGAGGGATCCATTTACCCACCTATTACATAAGTGACGCATGTTCCGAATACTTTAACAATCACCTTTGAGCAAGTAGATGCAACTGGTTGGAGAGAAGGAGCTCATGAGGGCGTAGCAGGGCCTGGCGGGGGCTGTGAGGGCCTTGCAGGGCCTGGTGGAGGTTATGGGGTTGCCTCGCAAATTGGCGGAGGGTCGCGGAAGGCGGAGACCCGCCAGGGCTAGAGATCTGCCGATGCTGGGCAGAGTGCAGAGGCCCATCGGGGCTTAGCGGAGACTTGCTGGGGCTGGAGATCCGCCGGGGCTGGGCGGAGGCCCGCCGGAGCGGAGGTGGAGGCCCGCCGGAGCTGGGCGGCGTAAGCCTTAGGCGACGCGCAAAGAGGAGAGACTTTAGGTGGGGTTTAGGGTTAGGGTTTCAGTATGGGAGCTCCGGTCTAGGACAGCCGCTCTGATACCATGTTGGGAAAAATAGAAGAGTTGTTTATTCCATGAAACCTAGACTCTCTTATATAGGAGAGCAGCCTATGGGTAAATTACATAAGACGTTCATAAGTAAAGGGAATTAAGGAACAATACGAGAAGCAAGAAATAAATCACATAACGTAAATATATCTCTACAGTACCGCCACCGAGAAAAGAACCTCCTCTCTACTCCGATCACACACCACAAAGAAGGATGACCAGAAGCCATCAAAAGAGTTGTGACAAGGCCAAGGTAGTCCTGCCTCGAGCCAGACATGCACATAAACCGAACAGTTAAAGAAAAGGCGATCCAATGTCTCAATCTCAAGACCACACAAAAGACATCTATCAGAGGTTACCCCAAGCAATTTATAACAACGATCCCTAGTTATAATGCGCTTGCGTCTGAAGAGCCATAAGAAGAAACCTATCCTTTCCGAGAGCCGAAGAGACTAGATCAAGTTTCAATCCCTCATCATGCTGTCAGAAGGAGAAGGGGGGGAGGGGACTACAGATGGCACCATAAGCCTTCTTCACCGAGAATGACCTGCCCTTCCACAACCATTGATCCTGTCTAGATGATGGCCTATCCACCTGCCCAAGCGAATCCAGAAGACGCAAGAATTCCTCGAGTCTTTGATCAGAGAAGGAGGTTTTGAAGGATGACACCCAGTTTCCATCATCCCAGCATTCCACTACACACACAACAGGGTTAGAAGACGAAGGGGACCATCCCCGTCCAATCATCAGTCCAAAAGCCAAACACAACACCATTTCCCACAATCAACCTATAAAGTTCACGAAAGCGAGGCATCACCTTCAGCATTCCTTTCCAGAACGATGATTGATTTGGACCTGACGTTGTACACCTGGGTCTGCCAAAGAGACATCATACAAGCTACGGATTAGGTTACAGTACATACTCTCATCCTTACCCCAAATCCTACTCACACACTTTAGCAGGAGGGTCTCGTTGAGGGTCTCCAAGCTTTTGATCTCCAATCCACCATAACTCTTAGGCAGAGTAACAATATCTCAGTCAACTAAGTGGATGCCCTGCCCCTCCTGACCGGATCTACTCCACATGAACCTGCGCATCAGCCGCTCCATTCGCCTCCTCACACCCACCGGCAATAGTCTAGAGGAAAAGGACACTGGAATCGCTGATAGAACCGCTTTAATCAATACCAGACGCCCCCTCGAGACAGTAGGAACGTCCTCCAAGTACTCAGCTTCCTTTCCATCTTCTCCACCACTGGTAACCGGTCCACCAATTTGGCTCTGCCAGCTGTGAGGGGAAGCCCAATCATCAGTCCACATCCAGTGTTTAGTCCCACATCTACCAATGGCGGAACTTGGATAGTCTGTGGAGGCTATATAAGAAGCCTCAGACCTCCTGTATTTAGTGAGAAAGTGCAATGAACGATCAACCCTTTGAGGCATTCTCCCGTGGTTTCATCCTGCTCCTCACAGAGTAGGATTCCATGTTAAATCTTGTTGTTCTTCATGTCTTTATTCTTTATTTCTTATACGCTTCCGCACTCTATATTTCCTAACATGGTATCAAAGCGTGTTCGATTCTCGAGGAATTGTTCTTGAATATTTTTGTTCGAGATTCGATTATCAGTTGTTCTTGAAGATGATTATTATTTTTTTAAGTTCTGTCCAAGTTCTAGGGTTTCTGTTGAAACCAACAGAAACCGTAATTTCTATCCAGCATTATGGGCTCGTGATCAATATCAAGATTCCATTTGTTGAAACCCTAACTCAAGTCGACAACCTCCTCTCGATTCCGGCAACATCCATGCAGAGCGACACACAACCCTCCAGATCCAATGTTCCAGCCCTAGCCCTAGTCGCAGCTCTAGGTTTCGCGAAATCACCTTCTTCGACGGCACAAACTCCTGGATGCAGTTGGGTTCTCCATCAAGAGAACCTTACCCTAAAAGTGTGGCAACACATATGATTCCTCCTGTCCCCTCCGCGATTGGCGGAACTTCTCGCACGAGCCTCAGGCGGCACAACATCGCAACATCCCAGATCGATCCTCTTCTCTTGCGCAAGCAATGCTTCTTCTCCGACACCCAGGGTTCACGCATCATCACGCATGCGTCGCTTTTGTCCAGTCGCAACATCGGTGCAGGAGCCTCTCCTCCTCGAGCTGCACCTCCACAGGTAGAGGTGCAACACCCTTCTGGTGAAGGGTATTTACGCGGCGATGAAGACAGGCATGTCCATCTTCTCCTGGCGCAACGGAAGTGTGGTGGCCCAAACGAAAAAAAGGCCGAATGCGGCTATCCCAGGTGGTCCTCCATCTCCCAGTTCGCGAAAGCACCGTGCGCACACTCCCGCTTCCAGGCAACATCGCCCGTGGTCGTGTCCTTTTCTGCCTCTAGCGCGAGCAAGAGGCCCCGGGCGGAGCCTCCTATCGCATGCGAAGCCTCTGATCTTCAGTAACAACGATGTAGATGGGGATGTCACCCATCCTCCTGGCGGTGGCCTCAACCTCCCAGTACCAACCCCATCGGGGTCGACGCGTATTAAGAAAGGGTTCGCAACTGAGAACCCTAAATAAGAAAAAAGGGCAGTGGGTTAAAAAAATAAGAGCCCAAAGTCAGGACCCGGGAGGTGGTCCATATTAAAAAAAAGACGTCGCCGAGTTATTTGGGCCTATCATTTATGTCAAGATGTTTTGTTTAAAAAAAAGGTGTGTACAAAAAAAACCATACACGAGGAAAATGAAGAAGTGAAAATCTGTAAATTTTTTTGAAATGACTCAAAAGAAAATAAAAATGATTTAAAAAAAATATGAGTAGAAAAGCTGGAAAAAAGATCGGCTTACGTTTTGTTGTCTCCACATTTTTTTGTCTTCTCCCAACTTTGGTCGACGTCATTGTTTTCTGACTAGTATGTGAGAAAGGGGGAGTATTATGTAGAGTTATAAGTCTGTTCCAGTTCAGATTCAAATCTTCAGTCCAGTTGCACGGTCAGATTTCCAAACTCTACAGATGTTCAGACTCGACGTCAGATTGGTTTCGAGTCTTCAGTTTCAGACACACATATGTATGCGGTCTTCAGTTTGATGTGCACATGTTTGCCATCTTTTGTGTGATCCCCATCTTTTATTTTTGTCAGAGTTTTCATGTGTTCCATAGGGACTCTAGAGTAGAGATCCATTCCCTATGCCATGTGGGTTAGGGATTTCATGTGGTTTTATAGAGACTCCAGGCTAGAGATCCCATTCTCTAAGCCAATATGGTAGAGACCTAGTTCTCCAATGAGGAGACTTCTTCAGGCTCCATTTTCTAGTGATTGTGGACTCCGACGAGGATGTCTCTACAGTTTTTTCAATTTGACCCTTTTAGAGATGGAGCAGTTGTCTACATGCTGTGCCGGGCCAGAGTTCTCCAGATGGAGACTCATTTTCAGTTACAATGACTTTGACATGCGCAATACAGAGCATATGCTCTCAGACGAGGAGATTCAGTTTGGCTCATACTCCAGCCCGTTTGTCCTCCTCACACGCACGACATGAGAAGCATCGTCCTCGATAGCAACCGACAATTGTGCTTGTTGAGTCGATATTGTCTGTAGTGTCTTGTATTGTGAGTTTGAGTGATTTCTTTCTGTTTGTCCAAGCTGAGCATTGCATGCCCCGCTTGAGGGGGACGGTTAGAGTATGCATCATTATAATGTAAGATGGTAAATGGATATTTCTAAGATCCATTTACCACATCCAGAGTTTAGTCCCATATCTACCAATGGTGGGACTTGGAGAGTCTGTGGAGGCTATATAAGAAGCCCCAGTGAGAAAGTGCAATGCATAAATCAGCCCTTTGAGGCGTTCTCCCGTGGTTTCATCTCGCTCCTCACGGAGTAGGGTTCCACGTTAAATCCTGTTGTTCTTCATGTCTTTATTCATTTCTGATACGCTTCCGTATTCTATATTTTCTAACATCAAATATGTTAGATTGACAATGCCCTTTAATTTTACATCATTTCACTTAACTAAATCCTTAAGTTCCATGGCATTATGCATTGAACATCTTGTTCTTACATCTCTCAGTAGAATGGAATCACTGAGAGAAAATATAGGCATAGCTTGGATGTCACTCATACCCTTTTAGCCCAAAGCCACCGCATTCTTATTAGGGGGGGGGGGCACTGTTCTCATTGCATGTTAATTAATTACATATCTTCATATGTGATTGATGATTGGATTCTCGTACATGTTCTCCTTCATGACAAGGCCTTAAATGTCGGTTTCGGTCACCATTTCGGTACCGACCAAAACAGATTTTCGATGGAATTTCGGTGGAATTTCGACCGAAATTTCGGTCATTTCGGTCATTTTTTGTACTAGGACCCCCATATTTCGGTCATTTCGGTCATTTCGGTCGAATTTCGATTTCGACTGGATATCGATATTCGACAGAAATTCGACTGAATTTCGCTGAAATTTGAGGCCATGCTTCATGATAAGGACTTGTTTACTGTTTATCTTCGAGTTTTGTTTGTGTTGTATTTGTTCATAATATGATTCCACATGACAAGATATTACCTAGGATTGTCAAATACATAGTTCAGAAATGCGGTATTCGATATTTTTTGGCCATGCGGTTTAAAGTGATTAAGCAGATATGCAAAGTAGTATATGGGGGCTTCTATGGATTGCTCGATTTGTAATATTTTAATTAAAAATATTAAAAATTACAATAGTAAAATGTGTCTAAATTAAAATAGTTGACGATTTAATAAAAATAAAAAATTCAAAGAAAATAATAAAATCTATAAGGCATATAAGCATGATAATACAAATTGATTAAATTTTAATTTTCAATGCACATATTTAATTCAATATATATATATATATCGATTCAATAACAAACACATATATAGATCTACATGAAAATATTGAAGGCATATATGGATCCTATATAGAATAAAAACTAGAGGAAAAAATGCAGATCTAAAAATCAGAGGGAAATTCGTAAGTAGTACCTTGGATTTACTTAAATCCATAGGCACTAGGAAATATTTTTTTCTGGATGCTACAGTGGTGTCTCATGTTCAACATGCGACAACCTTTATTTTTTTTACTTACGTACTACAGAGAAAACACATCTTCGATATGCGGTATCTCTAAAAACTCCTGGATGTGCTATTTGAGGTTACTTTCTTTCAATATCACATACTCAACATGCGATATAGATGAAACTTCCTGGAAATTTTGCGGATCCAGGGTGTTTATCCTACATCGCATGTTGAGAATGCGATATTGGACAAATACCCTGGATCCACAAAATTTTCAGGAAGTTTCATCTATATCGCATGTTGAGTATGTTGCATTAAAACAACTTCCTGGATATACGATATTTCCAGGAAGTTTCACTTATATCACATGTTGAGTATACATTATTAAAGGAACTTCCTGGAAATGCGATATTTCCAGGGATTTTGGAGGATAAAGCCATTTATTCCTAGTTGATCTTGATTTCCACATTCAAATTGAAATAAATTAAATGCATAGGTTCATAATATCAAATTATCCACATTAATGCACATATAATTGGCTCCCAAACATTCAAAAACATAAGAATATCATTAACTTAGAATTTTACAAAATGTGTTTCCATGAACAACATTATATTTATAATAACTTTGAATTTTATAAATCATTGCCTTCTTCTCCGTTGATATGTCCTCGTTGTATCATGCATATCAAAGGGTAATAAATGTCTGCCCTCATCTATCATCGTTATTTGGGAGGGTCCTGCACCGTCGTCTTCAAATGTTGGCATTGGTGGCAATGTCAACGTGCAGTAAATGGGTTGGGTATCTCTAACGTCCACGCCCAACCTTATCGGTGTTTGCGGTGTTGTCATGTCCTCACACGATCGCTCAACAACTGGTGTGACGAATTGGCTCTCCCTCCAGGGATGGAACATCTGCATCTGCCTCTGCATTTTCCTCCTTGTCCACTAGTATAGTTGGTGGTTCATGCACTCTTCTCTTACCTTGTCCTCTCTCTCTAGCCTTCCTCGTCTAGCCTCTGCCTGAGCCTGGTATGTATGCTCTTCATGTATTGTGAGAGCATCTGCAAATTGGAATGTCAACCATTGAACCATTTCAACCTTTGCTTGGACTGCAATCTCCCGACACTCCTGGTGTCCGGTATCGTATATGCGGTCCCACCTGATCATCTGCATGAAAAAAGGAATATACATGAAAAAAACGTCCTGGTAGAACTGACAACATATTTGGTGAGTGTTCTTATGTTGCTTGCCAATACTGCCCCTAATCGACCTATACATCTCCTCGTAATCGTTCTATACCAATCTATATAGTTCGGAGTCGCAATGATCCCATTGGATTGGTTGAGGATGATCTTGATTAATTGTAGGGTTTATACAAGTGTGCGAGCCAACAATCTTAGAGGTCACGAATAAACCATCGAATTTCCTGTAATGACCACGTAAATACCAAACACATCCTTTCGATCGGTATGTGAAAAAATATAGCAGATCAAACTGGTGGATTCTTTAACCATGAAGTCGTAGTGTGCCAAGATGTGATATTTCTTTACAACATAAATTAAATCATCTCTACATTTGAAGGTTTCACCCTTGTGTATTTCACCAACAACACCGTCAAGTCCAGACTGCATTCGAATGTCATCTTCATAGGTTGAACGAGTATCGGATCCTCTCACCCCAAAAAATGGTAGACGAGGTACAATCGGTTGTGTGATTTGTTCATCGGCTCGCATCTCCTTGTTACGACATTATCTTCAACATCTTAATCACTATCCTCTTCTAGATCATCGTCGGTTCCCCAAGGGATGAAGACATCTGAGGCATGATTAACCTCTCTTAGTAGGGCATCACTCATATGCCATTCGTGATCTGTAGATGGCTGCATTGTAGGCACATCCATGCCAGGGACAACGAAAAGTCCCGTGCTAGGGATAACGGAGGTTCCAAGAGCAAGGTGATCGTCCACATCAAGAACATTTGGGACTTCTCCTACCGGTAGAGTTTCAATAATAATGTCAGTAGGTGTCGATTTCCCATTGGTCCGAGCATGCACAAAAACTCCTTGTACATCATCATTATCGACGATACATGAAAACGTTGTCTCTTCGCCCGCGCCCCGAGGGATGCGATGTAGTAGTTGGATTTTTTGATTATTCACATCCAGGTTGAACTTACGGTAGACTAGGTTCAACATCTCATCGAATGTCACAATCGGCATTAACTCAAAACCACGTACATTGGACGTCAAAGAACCCATAATCGCACCCTTTAAATGAAACATACAATATGTCAACTCCATTCCGACCTAGTACGTGAGGCAAATACAACTCAATATTATACAATCGTGAAATGAAGAGAAATACATGTATTATATATCATGAACCCACAAAAAATGGATTTTACCAAGGCTTTGGAGATGCCACAGATGACACGAGGGGGGCGGCAGTGCAGGAGGCAGGGGCAGAGAAGGATCTAGGAGGATTTGGTGAAGCGGGAGGAGGAGGCGGCTGAGCGGGAGGAGGGGCGGACGGGAGGCAGGCGCGTGTGAGCAGGAGGTCGCAGGTCGAAGGCGTAGGAGGTCGAAGGTCGAAAAAGCACGAGGGTTTGCAGAAAGAAAGCTGGGTTTAATGGGGGCCTTAACAGATATCGCATTTTCGAAGTGAGATATCAATAACACATATCGAAGATGCGTTTTCTCTGTAGTACGTAGGTAAAAAAACATTAAAGGGTGTCGCATAATGATAATGTGACACCACTGTAGCATCCAGATAAAAAAATATCTTGTAGTGCCTAAGGATTTAAGTAAATCAAGATACTACTTAGGAATTTCCCTCCTAAAAATCGTAAATCCAAAATCATACATCCAAAATATAAACATACATGGATATCCTATAAGGAACACAACTTGTATAAAAAATTTTTTTAAAAGATTGTATACACGAAAAAGGAAAAAGTTTGTATTTGAAAAGGCATCCATTCTATGATGCCATGATTTGTGGAGTTGTTTCGATATGTTCTTGGTGGTGGTTGCTCTTTTGCTTTTCGGACCGACAACTTGATAGGTGGAGGCTTATTAGAAACTCACTATCCATGACTGTTTGCTTTAGCCACAGACCGAGAGGCTCGCATGGCAAAATGTTAGGATGATGGCATTTTGATGCCCTCATTTTTGTCAGACTTTATGATCAATGCTTGGAGGAATTCCTTCATCTCTTGGATTCATTGAGCCAGTTACAAGATTCAGTGGGAGGCAAAGATCATTGGATATGGAGAGATGGTGATTTTTCAGTGAAGCGTGCATATAGAGTGGTTGACAGTCCACCATCTGCAATATCTGATTTTTTAGTTTGTGATTGTAAGCTTATCTGGGATCTGAAGTTGCCATATTGTATTGGCATTTTATGTTGTTGACGAGGAGAAGACGAGTTTTGACTAGGGCATGGTGCTCTCGGATCTTTGTGGGCGTCTCTCATATTTTGCCCTTTAGAGATTGTGACGATTATGCATCTTTTCTTTCATTATGAGAAGAATACCATGGAGTGGTTGGAACGTGGGGTTGTTTGGCCGAGTTTGCAAAACCTTGATGCCTCATGGGAATCTTTACATATGTTTAAGAATTGTCCAGTGTTGAACTATTACCTCCATTTGCATTTTTTTGGATGATCTGGTTAGCTATAAATAAGGTTATCTTTTGAGGCTCAAAAAGGGGGGGGGGAGACACTCAACGGTGTTCGCCCCAATATATTAAGAGAAGAAAAAAGTAAAGAATGTTACAAAAAGGGAACAAAATAAAAAGAAACTAGACCCATATAGGGAATCCGAGAAAGCAGCAAAAAAAGATCACCCCCAACAAGCCGCCAGAGGGTTACCCTGTACACCAGTCATCTAGAAGACGCGAGCAAAGGAAAAGAACGTTCTCCCGTTAGAATCGTTGGCCAGCGAAGAGGCCCTCATTCCTCCCCAGCCAGATGCACCACAACCTAGCAAGCGGAGCCAAAAAGTCCCTCCTTTCCCTGCTCCTGTTGCAAAACAAACTCTCGCAGAAGGCAATCAGACCATCCATCCTCACCCAATCCAGATCATCTCAAAGCCCCCGGACCACGTTGCAACCGAAGAACAAATGATCAATAGTTTCCGTCTCCTCATCACATAGCCCACAATTAGGCCCAACGTTAGCAAAGAATCTGGCGCATCGGTCACACGTTAAGAGCCTCCCCCTGCGAAGAAGCCAAAGGAAGACACCAATGCGCTCGGGAAGCTTCAACCCCCAAAGGAACCAGCAATCACGCAAGAGAAGATCGGCCTCAACCTGAGGATGGGGAGCCAGCGCCAGATACGCCTTACGCGTAGAAAAAGGACCGTCCTTCCATGTCCAGTGGTCCCGCCCATCATTAGGTCAATCAAACTCAGCAAGCATGTTCAACAAAGAGATAAAATCATCAAGTCGCTGATCCGAGAAATTGGCGATAAAGCGCGGACACCATCATCCATCCACCCAGCACGAAGCAACCGAAGCCTCCTTATCATCCGCCAAAGCAAACAAACGGGGAAAGCGTTCCTTCAAAGTACCCCTTCCCGACCAATTGTCGATCCAAAACCGGAAAGAGCCCCCCTTTCTCAGCACCGGCCTAAAAAGGGGAAGATTACGAATAAAAACTTCCAGCACATCACGCCAGAACGGAGATTGGGGATCACCCCCCCGCGCCAAGCCCATCCTCGCCTCACCCAGGAATTCCCGTAGAACATTAATAAAGAAGTTGTCCTCCTGACCCCAAATTCTACTCGCCCATTTGAGCAAAAGAGCATCGTTAACAACCTCCAGCCACTGCACCTCCAAGCCACCATCCCGCTTGGCCCGAGTAACCTCATCCCAGGCCACCAGATGAACCCCCCTACCCCCCTCCCCCTTCTTACCCCACGAGAAGCCTCACATACAACGTTCAAGTCGCAGACGAATCCCCTTAGGCATACGACGAACCGAGAGAAAGAAAATAGGAATAGAGGAAAGCACCGCCTTAAGAAGAACAAGACGACCCCCTCTAGAAAGCAACGCTGCGCGCCAACCAGCAAGGCGAGTCTCCACCTTCTCCACAATCAAACGCCAATCTCGGAGCCTGACCCGACCCACGACCAATGGCAAGCCAAGGTAATCAAAAGAGAGCCCACACGGAGGAGAGCGCCCACACTCCAGCGCTTCCGCCTGCGACATCCCAAAGGGGATCACCTTGGACTTAGCACCATTAATCAAGAGCCCCGGCAATTCACTGAACATGTCCAGAGTAATCGCAATACCGGAGACTTCAGATGTTCCACCCTCGATGAAGCAAATAGTGTCATCCGCAAATTGAATTAAGGGCACGTGCAAGGCACCCAAAGTGAAGCCCTTGGTCAGCCCTGCCTCGATCACGCAATCCATCATACGTGCCAGCACATCTGACGCTAGCACAAACAGTAGGGGAGCGAGGGGACACCCTTGCCGCACCCCCTACGCGACTGGAAGAAGCCCCCAACCGGGCGGCCCTTAACCAAGACGGAGAGGGAGGCCGTGGTCACACACCGACACATCCAAGAAATCCAGACCTCAGGGAATCCCCTCCTTTTCAAAACAGACCACAAGAACCGCCAATCGAGATAGTCATAAGCCTTGGCGAAGTCAATCTTCCAAAGTACCCCCATCTTGTCAGAGCTCTTCCAATCCGTGACCAACTCGGAGGCCACCGCGATGCAATCCAAAATCTGCCTTCTCCGGATGAAGGCGACCTGGGCCGGGGAAACAAGTGTGTCAAGAACACGAGCAAGCCGCCTTGCTAAGACCTTAGCAATGATAAGATAAATCCCATTCGAGATGGAGATAGGCCGGTAGTCCTCGATGCGATTAGCCGCTGGGGATTTAGGGATCAGAACAATGATGGCCCTATTAATCCTATCAAAACCAGCGTTCCCATCACAAAATTCGCTAACAACTTCCATAACATCATTGGCCACCACCTCCCAAAAATCACGGTAGAAAGTCACTGGGAACCCGTCAGGGCCCGGGGAACCATCAGCATTCAAATCCCAAACGGCCTCCTTAAGCTCATCGAAGGAGATCGGTCTAGTCAAGGCCACAGAATCCAAGGGCGATATAGAAGGGGCCCCACGGCCCAACCAGCGCCATTTGCGCGGCGAGCGGCTCGCATAGACACGCTTGAAATGATCCGCAATGGCAAGCCCCATCTCCCTCTCCCCACTAACCAGGGCATCATTAAAATAAAGAGAGCGAATTGAGTTATAGCGCCTTCTACCGCTAGCCACCTAGTGAAAGTAAGCAGTATTGGCATCGCCCTCTTTGAGCCATTTTAGACGCGATCGCTGACGCCACTCAAAGTTCCTTTTCTTGTCCTCCGCGGTGACCATATTTTGCGCAACAATGCGCTCATGAAGTTCCTCAGGCACCGGGTCCCTATCATTCTCCGCCCGATCTAGGCCTTTGAACGTTTCTACTTTGATAATGTAATTATTCATGACATGATTCTCCTTAAGTCATTACTTTATATAGGGATTTCTCCCATTAAAAAAGCAACCTTCACCCAAAAGACATGCCCAAACCACAAGATACATCACAATATTGTGACTTTTTTTCCCATGAAAAGCATAATTAAAATAATACTACAACAAAACAATGTTATGTACTGCATCAATTCTCATTCATTTTGAAAAATTCATCTCAGATGAGTTGCTTGATCATCGAGTTTGGCATAGAAGAAATTCATCGGAATTTGTGGGATCGATGTACCCAACAAGCCACTTTCCCTTTCTTTCAGCATGATGTTTGTAATTTTTTCCCATTGGAATGCATGACTGCAAAATTTCTACCCCTTCACTTAAGCAAACCATTTTCTTCCCTTTTCCACCAAGTTTAACCTTTATATGAATAACTTTGGGGTTGGGGACTTCTTTGCAACGCTTCCAGGAGTTATTTCTTTCCCTTTTCTTAGGGGATACATAACCCAATCTAGAGATCCCCTTCTTTCTTAAAAGGGACTCTTTCTAGGGTTCTCTTTCCCAATCCATCGACAACGATGAAAAGTTACGTTGGATCCTGCGTAGTCAACGTGTCAGGCAGAGGTGATGGAGTTCGTGCTTATGCATCCGCACGCGGTGGAGATCCCAATGAAGTCGGTGATGATGGTTTCTAAAGCGGGGTTGACAACAAGTGTTGTGGTTGGCGCTACAGGGGTTGGGGGGTGTGAATGGCGGCGTCGAGACTTGCGTGGGTGGTGATTCCGGTGGTGGCGGTGGCTTGAGAAAGGGTGACGGTTGTTGGGACGGTGACATGAGTAGCGGATCTGAAGTAGGGGCGACATGGTTGTTTTGGTGGCAGAGGGGGGCTGTTGCAGGGTTGGTGTTGTTGGCAGAGGGATTGAGGTGGTTTGTGGTGCATGAGAAGGCCTTAGAAGTGGTGGATGTACGCCTGGAATTACTTGGACAACAACTCGAAACATGGCCAAGCATCGTCGACATCTTTTTATTTCTTATTCTTCTTTGTATCCCATGTAAAACATATCCAAAACTTGAGATTTTTTCTCCCCAGAGCTTTCATCGTATATCGGGTTCTGCTTCTATTTTGTCCTCTCCGAACAGGGGTTGGATGGGTCATGGGTGTTGTCTGGAATGTACCTTGTTCTCGTGTGGGAGTTATATCAATGAAATCTCCTTCTCCTTCTAGCACTGAATGCTGCCACTACCTTCATGCATGCTTGGAGGTGATGTTTGAATTTCCTTTGTCGTAAACGCGAACCATGGCCAAGACGGCTCAACATAATTACATAAACATCATTTGCCAGTACTCAACACATGATCGTTGAATCATGGAAACGATTCGATTTCCATGCTCTGATACCAATTGATGCAATTGAATTTAGGGAAGAATTGTCGAGGGGTGAAAAGAGAAGAAATTGGGTAAGTGGATATGGAAGAGCACGCCAAACTGCATGGGAAGGGGGAAGATAAGGGAGGAGAACTGGATTAGAGGATTAGATGAGAAATAAATTCAAAGAGGAAAGGAGAATAAAGCCAATAACTAATCAACTTTTACTTCATTTCATGTTCCTATTACAAATGAATAAGTGATTTATATAGGGATTTAATCCATTAAAAAGCAACCTTTCACCCAAAAGACAAACCACAAGTCACTTCCCAATATTGTAACTTTTATTTTTTTACAATAAAAATACAATAAAAAGGAAATTACAACAAAACCATGTTCTGTACTGCATTAGGTCATGGCCGCTGTAATCCCTTATCTTTTATTGATTTAATATATTTGGGACACACCATAGCTTCTTTCCCCCCTTTTTGGTCCTATTTTTTGTATTTGATTATAAAAAGTTATTACAAGCATCTTAATTTGAGTATTGTCAATTATTGCAAGAATAAATTTCATTAGAGGAAAAAAATCAAAAGGCTATAAGCATTTATTTAATAAGTATTAAGAACATTGGAAAGATATGAGAAATACTCAAATGCAACATTAATGAGAATAATGAAGACATGCATCAACATAAATAATGAGAGGAGAGTTGGTGGGGAAAACATCAAGTTAATTTGTCATCAACATATTAAACAAAAAAAATGATATGGACCCCATATATAGATACCCTATCCAGATATGTGGCATCTTATGCGGCATCATATGTAGTTTAATCGGTCAATATATGCACTTGGACAGCCGCATATTACATGTGAAATATGCACTTCTGGTAGGTTTGCATCTTTTTTGGTTATTCTAGATACCAGAAAGGGTATCGGTGTTATGCTCCTACTCGTAGGAGGTTCCATGTAAGTGCTGATGTTACTTTTTTGTGTCCATCGACTATTTTACTCCCAGAGGATCTAGGATGCTGGGTTCAAATTCATCTGAGAAAGAGGTATTCTTACCTCCTCCTCCTCTTGTTTAATTCCTTTGACTTCTGAGCCTACAGAAACTGTCTCGTGCCCTGATAAGGCCTATACCAGGATACCTAAGCTTGTAAAAAGCGACATGACTACCTCACTGCATGTTCATTCTACTGAACTGACGGTAAGTACCAATCACTTGTTCTATTGATGGCACAAGTAGTGATTCATGCAGAGAGCTTTGACGACCATCAAGATGTACCCATGAAGGGACCTACTAAGTCCGATCTACCAATAGCCGCGAGGATACACAAGTGGAATTGTCTAAAATATCTATTCACAATTTACCACACTCTTGATAGACTCTCACATGAGTACATACAGTTTGTTCATGTTCTCTCAGCAGTAGTGATTCCAAAAAACATATTAGGAGTCGCTCATTGATGATAGATGCAAAGCAACAATGGTCTAAGAAATGTCCATTTTACAATATAGGGAAACATGGTCCCTTGGTTCTCCTCTGGATAATGCAACTGTGGTAGGCTGCAAATGGATGTCACAATAAAACAGAAAGGCAGAGGATCGAGACAGCGGAGATGCAACGGTTGAGGTGTCGAGTTGTCAAGAGCGAGTGGAGGCGGCGGAGGGAGCTCCGAGATTGCCCGGAAGAGAGTAGGGGGAAAGAGGGTTCTTGGACGATCATTTCTTACAAGAAATCAGGGCGAAGGTTCTTTAGGTGCGGAGGGGGTGGTCATTTGGCGTCAGACTGCGCCTTTCCTCCCCGCTGCTTTTCTTGCGGGGAAGTTGGCCATCGCCGCAGCTCTTGTCCGATGCTGCTCGATCAATCTGCTCTGGAGCGGAAGACCGGAACAATGTCAAGTCTTTCTCGAGTTAGCGCAGTTCGGAAAGATAGGTCTTATGCCTCAGTGGTTGTTGTTTCTGAGGGGGAAGACCAATCTGGCTTGCTGGTGGGATCTTGGGTAGAAGACTCCCTATCGGCGTCGTCGATCTAAGCGGGACTTTCATCTTTGTTTGGCGGTTCGTTCATGGGTGACGTTGCGATGCTGGGTGCTCAGAGGTGCTGTGCGAGGGGTTTGTCAAAGCAGCAGTCCCAACTCCTCTTGGCGTCTGGCGGTGGAGGTGAATTTCTTTGGAGAAAGCCCCGCTTTGCTGATGGGGTAATTGAGTGTTCATTCATGCAAGTGGCACAGGTGCGGGGGGTGCCTTTCCTCTCGCGTACTGTTGCGTGTTTGCAATCTCCGTTGAAACATTTGGGTTCGGTGATTAAGATCTTGGATGACGGTACACGTCCAGTATCTGACCCTGATGTAACTTTGCTGACGGAGTGTAGCTCTCCTGGTGACGCGAATCTGGGGATTCAGGCCTCTGCGGCGGTTCTGGAAGTCGGCAGATTTTCTTTCCACCTGCAAGTTCAGTTTCTTGCTCCTCCGCCACCGCCTGCAGGGCCGACGGATGTAGATAGATGACGTTTCATCTTCCAGCATGGGGACATGTCAGTCCCTGCGGGGACTGTCAATGCGGATACCAAGATGGTGAATCAGGAGTTGTTGGAGGTGCCAATTCAGGAAATCTCTGCTTCCGTTGCGTCTGTTGGGCTTCCTTGCTCTGGAGCTGAAGTGCTGCGGTTGTCTCGCCTAGATTGGTTCAACCTCTCAACATAGATTATTATCACACCTCTTCCTTTTAACAGAGGTACGTCTTTTCGAATTCTTCTTGCAATTGCAATTAACAAGGATTGGCATCAATTTCAGCTTGATTTGAAGAATTTTCGTACGATAACATAGTAGAGGAAGTTTACATGTAGCTACCACTTGGGTTTGTTGCTGAGGGGGAGTTTCAAAAGTTATGCCGACTTCAAAAGGCAGAGCATGTTTTCAGAGCATCTCAAATGTTATTCGAGAGCAAGGCTTCGCTTGTTCCAATGCGAATCCTTCGCTATTGTATCTCATATTACAAATAGCATCACATCCATTCTAATTTATGTGGACATCATCATCACTTGCGATGATCTAAGGGAGATCGAAAAGACAAAGCACCTCTTATGCCAACCATTTCTTCTTCTGTTATACCTATGATGTTTTCTCAACCTAGAATTTGCTAAAAATAAGGAAGGCCTTGTAATGAGTCATGGGAAGTTTGTTACTGGCCTTCTTGAGGACGTAGGTATAACTGAATGTAGGCATACTGATGTACATACGGATCCAAATCTAAAAATATATGATGATGATACAAAATAAGTAGATGCAGGAGTTGAAAAATTTCTATATATACTGTTACTTGTGCTGATATTTGGTTTTCTGTGAGTCATGTTAGCCAATTCATGACTAGGTCAACCCAACTCATATGACGCAGTCATAGCAATACTTAGATACCTGAAGACTTCTCTAGAAAATGACTTGCTCTTTAAGAAAGGGGGATCTATGACCCTCTCAAGATATGCTAATGCCGACTATGCAGTTTGTTCAATGGATAGACTATCCACTTCAGGTTTTGCGGTGTCTCAAAGTGAGTCCATGATCATTTGGAAAAGCAAGAAGCATTAATTTATATCAATATGCTGAACCATAATACATGGCTATGGTTTTAGCCAGTACATAAATGATGGGGTAAGATATGTAATAACGGACCGCACATAGGTATTTTGGATATAGTTATGGGGTGACAAAAACTGTTCATAGTTAATGTTGGGAAAAATAGAAGAGTTGTTTATTCCTTGGAACCCTAGTCTCAGAGACCTATGGGTAAATTACATAGGAGAACAGAACATAATGAAAAATAAGGAAACTGTACAGAAATCAGAAATATTTCTGCACTCCCCCTCAAGATGGAGCATAGATGGAGATCATGCTCAGCTTGGATGAACATTTCTGGAACGGTCCTTTGAGCAACGATTTGGTGAAGATATCAACAGTTTGATCTCCTGAACTGACATGAGTAGTGGAAATCTAGCCCTTCTGGATCATATCTCTTGTATAATGATAGTCTACTTCAATGTGCTTTGTTCTTTCGTATCTGATGTGCACATGTTTGCCATCATGTTTTTGTGGTCCCCATCCTTCTTGTTTTGTCGACCAGAGTTTTCATATGTTCCATAGGGACTCCAGAGTAGAGATTCCATTCCCTATGCCATACGGGATAGAGTTTTCACGTGGTTTCATAGGGACTCCAGAGTAGAGTACCATTCTCTGTGCCAGATGGGAGAGACCGGTTCTTCGATGAGGAGACTTTTTATACTCCATTCTCCAACGATCGTGAACTGCAATACGAGATCTTTCCGAGGTTCCTGTAAGAGAGAACCTACTTCGAGGTCCCTATGAGAGAGATCCATCTTCATAGTTCTACGTATGGATAATTAGCGATGCTCTCTATTCGACCTTTTCAGAGATGGAGCAATTGTCCACATTATTGTGGTGGGATAGAGTTCTCCAAGTGGAGACTGACTGGCGTAGTACAGAGCACATGCTTTGTGGTGGGCTAGAGTTCTCCAAGTGGAGACTCATTTTCAGTTGTAGTGACTCTGACTAGCGTAGTATAGAGCACATGCTCTCCTACGAGGAGATTCAGTTTGACTCACACTCCAACTCGTTCGTCCTCCTCACCTGCGTAGCATGAGAAGCAACGTCCTCGACAACAACCGACAATTGTGCATGTTGAGTTGATATTGTCTGTAGTGTCTTGTAGCGTGAGTTGATATTTCTTTCTGTTTGTCCAAGCTGAGCATTCCATGCTCCAGCTTGAGGGAGAGTGTTGGAGTATAAGTTGTATGCGTCACTTATGTGGGAGATGGGTAAATGGATCTCTCCATGATCCATTTACCCCATCCAGAGTTTAGTCCCACATCTACCGCGCGTGGGATGTGGAGACTCAGTATGGGCTGTATATAGACCCCCACACCCATTGTATCCAGAGAGTAAAGTAATAAACTATCATCCCTTTGAGGTGTTCTCCCGTGGTTTCATCCCACTCCTTAGGGAGTAGGTTTCCAGTTCTCTAATTTCATGTTTTATCTTTCTGCCTATGCTCTGTTTATCATTTCGCTTCCGCATTCCTATTTTCCAACAATAGGTAAATATCAAAATGTTAAAGGATATGTATGATATGTCTTTATCCTATGTAAGGACCCTATTTGGGAAGACTGACTATTTTGACATCAACATTGGTTTACATCAAGGTTCAGCTTTGAGTCCATTTCTTTTTTACTTTGGTTATGGATGAGTTGACAAGTCACATTTAGGATGAGTTACCTTAGTGTATGTTATTTGCTGATGATATTGTGTTGATTGACGAGACTAGAGATAAAGTAAATGAGAAGCTTGAGGTTTGGAGACATGCATTGGAGACTAAAGGATTTCGTAGGGCTAAGATGGGATATATGGAGTGCACCTTTGATGGAAGCAAAGGTGAAGGAATCGAGGTGAAGATTGGTGACGATAACATTCAGAAGAGAGATACTTTTAGATATCTGGGATCTATTTTGCAACATGTTGGAGAAATTGATGGAGATGCTACTAATAGAATAAATGCAGGCTGGTTAAAGTGGAGAGGAGCCTCTGCTGTTCTCTGTGATAAGAAAATTCCTTTAAAAATTAAAGGAAAGTTTTACAAAGCAGTTGAAGACCTGCTATGCTCTATGGATCTGAGTGTTGACCTGTGAACCGTAGACTTATGCAAGGAATGGTTGTAGCAGAAATGAAAATGTTAGGGTAGATATGTTGACACACACGTAAAGATCGGATTCGAAATGATGCAACCAGAAAGAAAGTTGGTGCAACTTCGATCGAGGATAAGGTGCGAGAAAACCACTTAAGATTGTTTGGACATTTGCAAAAGAAGGTCAGCTGATGCACCAGTTTTTAGATGCGGATGCTGGGATGTTGAGCCGACTAAGAGAGGGCGAGGACGACCCAAGAAGTGTTGGAAAGAGAATATATGAAGGGATCTTAGTCCGAGATTGACCCACGATAGATTTGAATGGAGGCGAAGAATCCATGTAGCCGACACCACTTAATTATGGGAAATGGCTTTGTTGTTGTTAGATAAATATCAAGAGGTTGGTACAAGAACCTTGTTCTCATACCGGCTTAAGATTTTGACACTCAAGTTTTATGAAGCCTTCATCGATTTTATCCCATCCTTGAGTATCATTAAATCGAGTTCAAACTCAAATCTCAAATCCTAGTTCCTCAAGTGAAACCTCAACTCATTTTATCATCGGATGTAGTTGTGTATGTGATGTGCGGGTCATATTCTTGAAGGTAGAGATAAAGTGTGCAATATAGCACCCATATCTTTGAAACTAAGAAAGTGTGGATAATTAAGTATCAAGCCCTAATGACTAAGGCTGGTTAACTCGGAATTCTAAGAACTCATTATGTGAATGTTCTTTGTTGCTCAAGTCTTGAGTGAATGTGAAAAGTATCGGGGACAAATCCAACTCAATTAGTTAGTGTTTTTGGGATTTTTATTTTTTCTTTAATTTTTATGCTTTAGAATGAAGTTAGTTTTATTTACAAAACACAAGCTAGTCTCATTTACACCGTCATTTTTGAAAAGATTTTGAATGATTTTACAATACATGTCATGTAAATATAGATTTTGAAAATATTTTTCGAATGATTTTTTAAAAAAAGTAAAATCCCAATTTTTAATTATTGTAAAATATTTTTCCAAAACAATGTCACATAGTTAGAAAAATTTTCAAAGCATTTAAAAATATTTTTACATAAATCAGTTCAAAGATACTTTTACCTAGCCCCAAAATGTTTGATTTGTTTTGAAAATATGAGATATGGTTAAAGTATATATGGAATATATACGATATACCCCTATACATAGCTTGTGCTATGTCCTCATAGCACTAAGTGATATGAAGTCATAGCTCGTACTTAATACAAAGAGATAAACGGGAACTGACTTGGGTCTTTCCCTATACTTAGGTTAAAAATAACCTAAGTATAAGGAGAGGATTAAGAAGAGGGATCAATGAGTGAAGAATAGAATGGAACGAGGATGTCAAGGATGTACATAAATGAGCTGGTATTCCCCCTATACTTAGGCTTGTCATAGCTTAAGTAAGGAGTGACTATCTACAAGAAACATGACCTAAGCTCTAAAAGAATGATCAAATCAAGTGTGAAAAAAATAGGTGATGAGTTGTTCTGGGGATGGTCGGAGCTTCCTATCGGTGTAGCGACGTCGACGTATATCGACACCAGTGTTGTAAAAATCGCCCGACTAATCTGATTAGTCGGTCCGATTAGTCGACTCGGTGGGGCAGCCGAGTCGACTAGCAATAATCAGGCAATAATCGGGCATGTCCGTTTACTCGGCCGAGTAATCAATGTAGTCAGCCGACTAGGCGGTCAGTTTTTGCAACACCTAATCGGGTCCCAATAACCCTAAACCCACAAAGTTAATTTTGAGAGCAGCTTACTGTCGCACAGTAAGCTGCTTCTCATTTTTTCGAAACCCCCCGCATCCTACGAGTCTTGAGCCTCCATCGCGCGACCTGCTCCATCGCCGCAACCTCCTGCTCGCGCTCGCGAGCTCCTGCTCCATCGCGGCTCCTCCAGCCCCTCTCCGGTAGCCACCTCGCCATTCCTCCATCGCCGCTACGCCGCGACGCCCTAAGGAGGTTCCTCCATCTCGCCGCTCGTCTCTCGCCACCAGGACCCCAGGTTAGGGTTTTTGTTTTTGTTTTCATTTTTCATTTTTGTATTTTATTATATGATTATAGCATTCTCTATAGCTTATACCATTCACTAGAACCCTAATGACAAATTATTTAGGTTGTATGTTGGATTGTTGGGAATTGTATAATATAATTATGTTGTATGCTTGCTTTAGGGTTTGTTGCATTGTATATCTTGCCACTGATTTTTGATATATCATGATGTTTAGGGTTGTATGCAATTATAATTATATTGTATGCTTGATGTTTAGATCTTGTTGTTTTGTTATGTTGCATGCAATTATAATTATTTAGGTTGTATGAAATTATAATTATGTTGTATGTTTGATGTTTAGGGTTTGTTCTAGTATTATGTTGTATGCAATTATAATTATTTAGGTTGTATGCAAATATTTATGTTGTATGAAATTATAATTATGTTGTATGCTTGATGGTTATTGTATTGTATATCATGCCACTGATTTTTTATATCATAATTCATCATTTTTTTATTATGTAGATGGCTACACCTCCAACGAACGTCGCTTCCGGTAGTGACTCGTTTTTTTATGTGCCGCTGGGATCAACTGATCCTGCATGGCAATACGGCTACCTTACGAGCCGCACGGATCCAAATACGGTCCCTTGCAGATTGTGCAAGAAGATTGTCAAGGGTGGTGTGTATAGGTTCAAGCAACATCTAGCACACCGAAGAGGGAACGTTACTGCATGTCCCAAGGTTGATGAGGAATCGAAGAACAAGATGATTGCGTACCTTGATGAAGTTATTAGGAAGAAGTCTCAGAAAGCCGCTGATGTTCATGAGATGAGGGAGGAAGTTGATATCACTGGAGATGTGGGTTCGACGAAGATATCGCGAGTCTCTGAATCCCTCGAGCAGACTGTCGTAGTGGAAGGGTCATCACGTCAAATGACCATCAAGGATGCATTCTCCAAGGATCATCGTGATAGGGTCACATCATACATATCCAAATGGGCATATACATCGGCAATTTCGTTTAATGCATTGACGACAAAAAACTTCCTGCAGATGGTGGAGGCTATTGGGAAGTACGGGCCTGGACTAACGCCTCCCGCGAGGTATGAGCTTAGTGGTCCGCTTCTAAAGATGGCAGTGAAGGAGTTTCACGATGGATTGCAAGGTCATCGTGATACGTGGACATCAGCGGGATGCTCTTTGATGACTGATGCATGGACGGAAAAGCGTGGAAGGAGCATCATCAATTTTTGTGTCAATTGCACCTTGGGGACTCCATTTTTGAAGTCCATAGATGCCTCAGATGAGGCTCACACTACGGAATACATCTGCAAGTTGGTGGAGGAGTGTCTGAATGAAGTGGGAGTGGATAAAGTGGTTCAGATTGTGGCAGATAATGCATCCGCCAATGTAGCAATATGAAGATTGTTGATTACCAAATATCCGCAGATTTGGTGGACTCTGTGTGCTGCGTACTCCATTGGTCTTGCTTTGGAGGAGATAAGCAGAGAGACAAAGGTGGGAAGTGCAATCACAAAGGCGAAGAGGCTTATGGTGTTCATCTACTCTCATACCAAAACTCTAAGCTTGATGCGCAAGTTCACCAACAAGAGGGACATTGCAAGGCCTGGACAAACAAGATTTGCAACCACTTTTCTCACTCTTGAGAGCCTAAATGAGAAGAAAGACAAGCTGAGATTGATGTTTTCCTCAGAAGAGTGGAGAAACTGCAAGTGGTATAAGACCAAGAAAGGAGAAGCTGCGAGTTCCATTGTTTTCAGCCCTTCCTTCTGGAACCATACATCACATGCTATCAAAGTTTTCTCTCAATTGGTTCGTTTATTACGTGTGGTTGATGCAGATCGACGCCCATCCATGGGCTTTGTCTACGGAGGGCTTGAAGAAGCCAAGCGGGAAATAATTGCAACATTCAATAGTGTGGAGTCATCTTATAATTTTTTTGTGGATGCTATTAACTCCAAGACCAAAGGGAAGCTCGATACTCCATTGCATCTAGCAGCTTATTACTTGAACCCATTTTTCTTGTACACCGAGTCTCATGGTGATCCAAATGTTGTAGTGAGGAGAGGGTTTAAGGACTGCGTGGAAAAATTTTATCCAGATTTGGATATACAAGATGCAATTACCAGGGACGAGCTTCCGGCATATAGACTTGGTCGTGGAGATTTGGGAAGCCTTTAGCTGTGAGACATAGGAGGACAAATGATGGCAATTTTGATCCAGGTATTTCAGTCATTTGTTTTCTATTAATGTTAATCATTTATTTTATTATGTTGACCATTTCTCTATTCTAATAGCTAATTGGTGGCATAATTATGGAGAGACACACCTCATTTGAAAGCTATGACTATCAAAATCTTGAGCTTGACGTCTTCATCATCGGGATGTGAGCGTAACTGGAGTACATTTGACTCGGTAAAGACTCCAATCCACCTACCCAATTCGATTAGTAATAGTAAAATTTAAATGAGTAATTGATATAAAGTTAATTTTTTTGTTCTTCAGATCCATACGAAGAAGAGAAACATGTTGGAGACGAAGAAACTGAACGATCTTGTGTATGTGCGTTTCAATTCCAACTTGTAGGAACTTCGAGGCGAGAAAGAGAGAGATCCTCTGTCATCTCGTGATCGTGCACACATGGCTGAATGGACCGGGGATGTTGATGCTCATGATGAGGAGGTTTTTGCAGGTTCCTGACTGACATGGAGTGTTGTAGCACATGCTAGTGGTGCCAAAGAGAATTTGGAACCAAGAAGGAGCCAACGAGGTGAGCGTGGAAGGGGAGCTTCATCGTCAAGCTCCAATGCTACGCCAATGAATGAGGAGGGGCTACCTCTTGAGGATATAGAAGAAGAAGATGATGATGATGATGAAGAAGAAGAAGGCGATGATGAAGAAGAAGAGCTGGACTTGGACGACGACATCGAGGATTGAACCCAATGGCTTGTTACACTTGTCTTATTTTCGCATGTATTATTTTTTGGGCATGTTGTAATTGTTCTTTTATTTTTGAACATTTGCTATACTACGTGCCAAATATTTTGTTCTTAACTTGCTTCTTTTTTCATTCTCTTGCTATTTTTTTATGCTCTTAAAAATATTAAAACTGCTAAATATATGAATATAAATGAGAGTATATGCTATAAAAATTGAGTTATATATTTAAAATAATAAAAAAATTCCAAACCGACTGATGCCCCACTAAATCCGATTACTCTCCGACTGCCGATTAATCCTTAGTCAGTGACCCTGCCGACCGAGTACCGACTGCCGACTTCTGCAACCTTGATGGACTCAAACGAAGCTCCTTGCGAATTCCGATCAATCAACGTCTTCGTGGCTCCTACAGATGTTAGCTCCAAACGAGGGTACAAAATGAATCTATTAAGATTCCAAGGGTTCGTTTGGTTGCAGGGTTGGGTTGGGTTGGGGTACTATTCACAGTGGTACCTCCTCACAATTTACTATTCACCCAGCCCCACCCAACCTAACCCAACCCTGCCCAACCCTGCAACCAAACGAACCCTAAGGAGGCGAAACGGATGTTCGGCGGAGGCGATGGACTTGAGCCTTGATGAGTTCCCAGCTCTTTGTAAGGACTGAGGCAGACCAAAGTGGACACAATGATGGAGAAGCGGAGGGGGATGAGTACGCGAAGACGTCGGAGGAACGACTAAGGTCATAAGGTGGTCAAGTGTAGGTAGGGGTGACTGATGGTGATGCGATAAATCAATGAAATCATGAAACCGAGATAAGAAAAAGCTCACATGGAGGAAGAAGATGAGATCGAAGCGGACATAACAACCTGGGATCGAGGTCTTAATGATCTCTGGTCGTCACTCAATGCCTCGGCTGGAAGCGGAGCTCAAGCAACAACCAAAGGTGAGTTGCAACACGACCAAAACTTGCGTGGCTCACGTTGGAGGAAGACCCCGTCGTCACTCGTTAACAACTCAAACTTTGTCACAGATGCGAAGTATAGGCTTGAGGGTTCGCTCGCATGAAGGCGGATCGCACACACGGGTGATGGAGGAGGCATATTTAAAGGAGGAGGTGGTTTTAGGTGGAGACCAATGAGGTTTCAACCGCCTCCCCTTCGTGCTGGAGAAGGGAACGTGGAGAAGATGGAAAGGGCGTGAATGAGGGATGTGAGGGCTATGAAAGGGAGGTGGCGTGACATGGAACAAAAGTGTGAGGAAGTTGGGAGAAATGTGAGAATGTGGTTGGCGAGGTGCGTCGTGGGAGGGGGGGGGTGCAGAGGTTGAAGAAGGACAAGGGCCGAACGGTGCAGGTTGCGACGCGATCGGCCGCTCCAGCTGCGCCTTATCTGATAAGATCTGAGGGCTTTTAAAACGTCGGGCGTGGAGCGAGCTCAATCGTCTAGTCGAGTTGATCGGATGACCAAGATGGAGAGCGGTGAAGAGTGAAGGACCGAGTTACGTGGCGGGTGGTGGCGACATAGCGTGGCCCAATATAAAAATTAGAAAAGAAGAAACCTAAAGAAAAATCAAAATAAAATAGTTACAAGCTTCAAACGAAAAAGTGTATAATATGAAAATTGTAGATCTCGATGAGATCTACAAGTCTCATATTGAACAAAAAGTCAACATAGGTCATATAAACACAATAATATTTTTGGAAGTATTTTTAATGAACTAAAAAATTCTTTTAATTTCTTTTGTTATTTATTTATTTTTTATTTGTAATTAATGTCAAAACAAATATATACAATAATTATCTATTTTTTTGAGATTTTTAATGATCAAGAAAGACAGAGAATAAATGAAGGCTATCTATGTACAACAGGTTAATTGTTAATATTAATTAATTAAGGTTAGATTTTATTGAATAGTTTAAGAAAGGATGATAATAAAATAATGATAATATGATAAATCACAGATTTATCAGGAGTGTTGAAAGATATTTATTGTCATCCTTCGGGAATATGTCTTTCTCTATTTTAAGGTGTTTGCTTTGCAACCCTAACTCTAGTTTTTCCCTATACAAGGAGCGTTAAGGTACCCCTTCATACATAGAAATATAGTTTCTCTTTCCACGTCACCAAATTGATTTTCAATACTTAGCTATAATAGAGTAGATATTGGGCTTATTCTTTAGCAAAAAGATCCACAAACACGAGGGGAAGCTCGAGAAGACCCCAACAAAATTTTTGAAGGGAAGGATGATGTAAGCAGTCAGCGCCGATGCCTTTGATTAACTGAAGAAGCGAACAACTGAGTCCCGAGGCAAGCATTAGCAATGATGGACTGAAGCAAGTGGTAAATGCCCCCCTTTTCACGGTCCATACCAATCGCCCTCCCATTCTAGACTGACAGAGACTGTTGGAAATTCCGGAAGAAACATTATTGAGCTTGAATTTCTCAAAAATCATTATTGAGCTTGATGTTGGGGGGGGGGGGTGAGGTGAATATTCCATTTTCCCTTTAGAGGGAAAGATCTACCATATGCTGCTTGAACAGTTTGTCATGGATTAACTTGATGCATCTGGCGTAGCATGCACTTTTTTCATCAGAGGTGTGCGTAAGCTCTATTATCAACCAACCAATCCGTCTTTGCAAAATTTTAAGTGATTCAAAATAGGCACCTGAGCGGACGTTGGCAGTTGTCTCTAAATGATCACTTTGCTGAGAATGTGTGGTGTCTTTGTGGTTTAGTATGTTCAAGCGTTGCATCAAGTCCCCGAAAGCGGCATTCCAATGGGGACACAATATCTTAAGTTTATTATTGAAATTGTATTATCTCTTAATGTTGAGATAGGGAAAGGAAGAATTACAAGGAAAATCTAAAGTAATGGAAAATCTACAAATAAGTAAAGAATAAAGTTGTAACATCGATCAATCTCGAGAAAAAAAGAATGTTAAAGCGGGAACTCAACGTGCAAACTATAGATAGTCTTTGGAAGAGGACCCACCTGAATGGTCGATTCAACTAGTTGAGCAGTGGACCCTCTACATTAAAGATCTGGATTCAGTTTGTACCTTTTTACAAAAGAAACAGAATAAGAAAAAAAGCTGCCTGTCCTTTTGGTGACATGCAATCCTAGCATGAATTCATGCTAGTGGTAAACAAGGGGAGTAAAATGGATGTCAAGAGGTGCTCAAAACTGGCTTTGTTATATTCAGTCGTCAAGAACTTTTTGTCAAAGTTCATGAATGCTTAAACATGCCAGCGTATTACCAAGATGAGACAGATGACCTTTCAAAGTGCCCACTAGCTTTCAGTTTTTTTGTTTCAATATTTAATTTATCCTGCTCTAAGCTATGTTTATTTGTCTTATGTAGAATCATTTTCCAAGCTCTTCAAGCAGTCAACAACGCTTAAATCTGATAGGAATGGGTTTTGCCCCCACTCTTGTTGACAAAGCAATTATGAAACATGGTAAAATTTATATGGACATGCATTCATGGACTGCAATTTGACATGCAACCTTGTTCTATTTAATGATTTACATGATTTTTTCCTACAGATTTTTTCATGCCGTAAATACTATTTGCTTTGTGTCTAGGAGAAGAGGACATCGACTTGCTCATCGAGACTCTCTGCGGCCAGCCTGTAAGGGATCATAGTGTATAACTGGCTATCGGTTTTTATCGTAATATTATTTTTTCCCAAGCTATATTTGGTTTCAGTTTATGATATATGGCGGATGATTTTCCCTTCATTTAGTTCTTTCTTGATGGACTAAGGATTATGTAGGCAACTTAGCTCATTCATAATTTCATTGCCGGAAGCTTCGTGAAAACATTGAAATGCAAAATAGACTACTTCTTTAGACAAACATTCTTCAATTGTCATTATAATGCAGCTTGACAACATTATGTTACAAGAGCCACACTTTCCCCAAGGATCATACAAAGGCGACATAGGGAGTAAAAGGTTGCGATCTGAACCTTGCCACACCCTTTAATCTTTTTTTTAATGACCTCTTTAGGCAGAAGCACTATACTGCTTTAAGAAAAGCCCTGATCTTCTGTTTGTAAACTGTGGTAGCTTTACATGTTGATTCACCCCAACCTGATTTCTCGACTTGTTTAGAAACTTCCAAAGGATGAGCAAGCCAACTGAAAGTTGCTCATCCCACACCATATCTCATGTGCCAATCAGCAACCGTAGAAGAAATGACCAAGACTTCTAGGTTGACAACCAGGAGATCATCACTTGGACTGGTGTTCACTTGGACCTGTAGACATTTGCATCATCCAATGAGGGTTAAAATAGTAGCCTTCTAATGTACAGGTGTATGTATTAAAAGGAACCAAGTTTTGTATTACTTAAGGGGGGTCTGCTACTTGGATTCATCACCTTTGTATATGTGTGTATGTTGGATCATACCTGGCTATAATAGCCTGGAGTAGGGTTGAGCCCTTATGAACGTGGCTTTATTGTTATGAGCATGCACAAAATAAAAACCTGCCTTAGGAGTGTAATGCCGCCAGGATGCACTACCTTTGGTTATTGTATTGGAAAATTTGTCCAAATCAGTTCTTAATCAATTCTAAAGCAATCTAAGATGGTTGTATTCCTTGATTATATTGGTGGTCCTAATGATCAAATAGCGTCTTGCTGTAACCTTTCATTTATATGCATATTTATGTTCTAATTATTTGGTACTTCTTACTTTTGCTTGTGTTGCATTGGTCACTGAAGTTGTGAAAGGAAATGTTGTGTTACTGCTGAAAATATGAACATGAACTTGTGATAAGAAATCTTGATTAGAGGATGACAGCACATTACATATATGCTATTTTCTATATAGAATACGATATGCCATGGTGAGTCATTGGGTCAACGTGATCTAATATGTTAATTGTTGCTCTCGTACTGGGGATAGCAGAAGGTAATGCTACGTGTTTTTCAAATGCTAATGACTTTTTCTGAAATTTACATAAACTTTCACTGTCAGCTCCCTTTCCAGGGAAGCCATGTATTTGTTTTCAAGGAGGAAATAAAAATTGTTTATGCCTTATCTAGACAGTTCAAGCATTACCGGATGGTAGATGTTTTGATGATGAAGACAATGCTTCAAGTTTTGAGCTGTCATTTTCTGATACTGACGAAATAGAGGTAAGACCAATGTATATTGTACTTTTTGCAGGTAGCATCTTATCAAACTGATTTATTTTGCTACTGTTTTTCAGTTCTTTCTCTCTTTTTAAATTTCTCTGGCTTCTGCACATCCTTCATCGGTAGTATAATATTATAATCTCAGCAGACAAGCTCTATCATAGCTAGTACCACTGCGTCACATAAGATATTTGAGTAATGAAGGTTAGTGATTGTAATATCAGATGCTAACCTTTAGCACTTACAAAGTGCTACTTATTTTATGGTATTCAGATTTACGGTACATCTAGTTGCGCCTTCATTCTACTTTAAGATGTAGTTTTGAGTTTACATTAAAAAAAGTTGCAGCTTTGAGCTTTCACCATAAGTGTTGAAATAGATTGCAGAAGCAAATAATAAGAACAAGAATAATAAAGAAATAAAAAGAAAGCTCTAGATTTTTACATGGAATCTTACACTGTGAGGGAGCATGATGAAATCACAGGAGAATGCCTCTAAGGGCCGGATCTTCTATTTTAATCTCTCAATGACTACAAAGGGTGTGAGTCTTCTTATATACCCCACAGATGGATCGAAATCCCACCTATAGATGAGATAGGACTAAACATGAGAGGGGGTAACTATTGCACACTCTAACACCCTCCTCAAGCTGGAGCTAAGAAAGTTGCATATTGCGACAAAAGAAAAAATATAACAACACATCTTTACTTTATACATCTGAGAGAGATGGAGAATCCACCCGGAGTAGTTGTTGCTGGGAGAAGACCTCGTACGAGGATGGTTCTGCGACGATCAAAATTGATGCACATTTGGTAAAATACGACATTGACTGAAATATCATATCTTTATATAAACATGGGATGAGTTTTGTTTATTCTTTGTTAACCATTAGCAAACAGCTTAGTAATAGTTCTCTCCTTGAAAACTGAAACCCCATAGGAGCATATTTCTGCGTGGTTTCCTATTTGCCTGTTTATTTTTATCGAGTGTTGGACATTTGTTTGGCATCATGGAAATTTGACCTCTGGCTTCTATTCATGCCGGTGTCCAAATTTTCTCTTATTTAGGAGCACATGTTGACAAATTGTAAATGTTGGCAGGAGAAAAAGCCTCTTGCAGTTGATCTTGATAAGAAACATTCCTTGTTGAAGATGAATTTCTCAGTTGAAGATATTGATCTAGCCATAAATGGACTTGGTATGTTCCTATTTCAGTCTTTGTGCTAATTGCATTTTTAGAGTTTATTGGAATCATGTTGGATATGCGGTCACGATACAAATAAATCATAACAACTTCCGACTGCTCAATGGAACACTGATTTTGCTAAAATCGGAGTTAATAGGCAAAATGTGGGTTTTGGGATCCTATTGGTACAAATTGTACAATGTATCTTAGTTTTTACTTTATTTAATACATGTCATTTCATTATATCTATATAGTTTATTAATATCTTATTATTAAATAAAATTTATTTTATCTATCTATTCATTTATTTCCTTAATTGATTATTTATTTATTAATTTCTTTAATTATTTAAAATAATTATATATTATTTTATTTAATTACTTAGTTACATATCTAATTATGTGATTAACTGTATTTTTAATTAATTTACTTAATCTAATCTTCAATCTAAGTAGTAATTAATTGGGTAAATTACAATTTGGGTCGCCATTTATAGGTCAGATCCCATAATGGGTCCCGATCTTTAAATTGTAACGATTCAGGTCCCAGGACCATTTAGGAAATGGAAATTTTGGGGTTCATGACGAATATGCCCTTGTTGGGAAGAGAATGAGGGTTGAGTTCCAACTTTTAAATAAGGACATACTCGTCATTAGCCTCAAAAAGTTTCTTACATAGATGACACTGGGACCCGAATCGTTACAATTTAAAGATCGGGACCCATTTAGGTATCGGACCCATAGATGGGGGCCCAAATTGTAATTTACCCTAATTAATTACTTACTTAATTTATTAATTTATTAATTCTTTTCGCTCCCCTCATTTCTCCTTCCCTTTCCCTGCGCATGCCGCCTCCTTCCTCTCTTCCGCCACGACCTCACCTCTTCTTCTCCTCCTTCCTCTAATCACGGATCATTAGACCGATGGCCTAACATACGCCGGTGACCGGACTCCCTCTCCGGTGACCACATCCGTTGTCGTGGCCGCCATGAAACCTCCTCTATTCAAAGCCCTAACCCCCCCTCCGCTGCATGCATCCACCATTTTGTGTCTTCCTCCTTCCACTGAGTTTCGGAGAGAGATCAGAGCAGTGACAAATCTCCATTCCCGTTCCCCGTCGAGCAAGAGGGTGGAGGCGAGGCATGACGTGATCTCCTTCACCGGTGTTGACGTTCTTCTCCGACACGAACTAGCCTCCGGCCACGCCGACTGTTAAGGCAAGTATCTGGAGGTTCTCAACCTACGACTCCCAGGCGAACACAATTTCCTCCATTAAGGTTAGTATAGATCATCTCCTTTCTATTTGTTCTATTTGTCTCCTTCTCTGTTCCTCATTTCCTCCCTCATTTCTCCTCTCGATCTCTCTCAACTTTCTTCTCCTTTGTTTTCTCTTTGTTTTGATCCAAATCCATCGATTTTCATTGCCGTTTTGATTCGATTTCAATCATCCATTTCACATTCCGATTTGATCCGCTTCTGTACAACTTCCCCCACATCTAACCAGTCCAGATCCTCACAGATTTGAGATTTCGATTCCATCCTTCATAGATCGATCATCATTCATTCATTCACCACTTCCTCTGATGATCAGCCGGGGATCGAGTCCTCGAGCCTTAGTGTTATCATGCAGGATCTACACCATGATCACCTGCAAGAGAAGCACTAGCAAACACATCGCGTCATGAACGAATCTGAGGCATGAGACGTTCATCATCGGTGATCCGATCATAGTTCTTGAAGGTCGACCATAGTGATGCATCACTGGAGAGATCTGAGATTCAAAGAGCAATGCTTGGAAGTTGATCTGATATGCACCGCAACTACCACCTGGAGCGTGGATCTCTTAGACAAGAGCCATCACGAGGATAACAATAGGAGACCAACACCTTCGACGTAGAGTGACTTACATATGGAAGGTCCAAAGCAGCATATGAGATTCAAGTTCCTCTATTGTCGAGGATCACCGGTTGTCGGTCAGCAAGAAACACCCACATCTGAATAATATTCCCGATCCCTTTCGATCTGCCTGGAGCTCTAGGCAATTTTAGGGAAGAACAGAGTGTTGAAACTGGGAGAACAATAGTTATTCGATCGTCGAGGAAATCAATCATCATTGTCCAATCGAGTCATGTTTATAACTGCAAGATCCAATCATCGAAGAAATCATGTCACCCTGCCGCTTAAGTCTAGTCACGCGCAACTCTCGCTCGAGGTGGAGATATTTGGGACGTTTTACAGTGACACCCCTCGAACTTTAACGAATTACGAGCGGGTTCCTTCCCGGTTTGAAGCACCTTATCTCATACTTGTTCCTTAGACTTTTTGCACGAATATCCCCTCTGTTCCTGCATATTCATACACGCCCTCATACTTCTCAGATTCTTACCGATATACCCCTATACATTATCATTACTGTACATATTATACTAAATAATAAATAAAAATATTATTAATAAAAATATAATAAAACAATACAAAAATACCATATACTACACTATATACAGTACTAATCTGTTTTCAAAATAAAAAAGACTTTCTATTTCTAATAAATCATTAAAACACCCAAAAAATATAACAAATTTTCAAAATCGTAAAAAATATAAAATCAACTTTAAAAATCCTATAAAAATACCCTTAGCATATTTTATTGTATTTTACATAACAAACCCAAAAAAATAAAAATAAGATAATAAATCAATAAACACATTAAAAATACGTAAAACTTTAAAAATTCATAACTAATTCAATAAAAATGCTAAAAACACGCACAATATATCATTTTGAAGATATTTTCACCTACTTTCTAATAAAAACAAATAATTTTTTCATTCTATATTCTGTTTTAAAAATCACAAGTAAAAATCTGTTTTCAAATTAAAATTAATCTTCAACTTTAAAAACCAAATAAAAATTATAAATCATTTTCAAAAATTAAATAAAAATTATAAAATACTCAAAGCTTATAAAAATTATAAAATAAAAATCAAAATATAAAATTACAAAATTTATACATGTATTATCACATAGGCATATTAAAATAACAAAAACAACATAAAATTCATAAAATCAAATAAAAATACAGAAAAGTCCCTAAAAATAAAATAAAAATTAGGAAACCTGTTCAACCTTATTTTTCTATATTTGACCCTAGTTTCGAACAGTTTACCTACTTGTGTTCGACATTCCCATACTTGACACTATACACATCTAGTTTAGGAGTATAACAACAACAATAACAACAAAGCCTTTTCCCACAATTAAGTAGGGTCGTCTACATGGATTCTTCGCCTCCAATCAGATCTATCTTGGGTCAATCCCTGGCTTATATCCACAAAACTAATATCCCTTCGTATGGTCTCTTTCCAGCACTTCTTGGGTCGTCCTTGGTCTCTCTTAGCGGGCTCCACTTCCCGACACTTGCATCTCCTAACTGGTGCATCAACTGATCTTCTTTGCAAATGTCTAAACCATCTTATGCGGTTTTCTCGTATCTTATCCTCAATTGGAGCTACACCAACTTTCTTTCTGATTGCATCATTCCGAATCCGATCTTTACGTGTGTTTACACATCCACCTTAGCATTCTCATTTCTGCTAAGTTCAGTGTTGCAGAAAACGGTATTCGGTATTCAGTCGGAGGGGTCACTGAATAGAGAATAATCGGTATTCGGGCGACTATTCGGAATTATTCGGTTTTGTATTTTTTAATATAAAAATTATTTATAATACATATATTCTTATATTTTTATACATATAAGGTCATTAGTTAACATGAATCCAAGATAAAAGTACCAATCAATATAATAGATATATAGAATATGACATTTGTTGCGATACCATGGTAAAATGTAATCCATAAAAATTGAAAATTAAAAGTAAAAAAAAATTAAAATATCAAAAGTCAAACTCCAGTCGGCCTAATAGTCGGGCCAGTCGGCCGAATAGTCAGGCGACGATTCAGCCGGGCCGACTATTGACCGACTGGAGGTCTATTCAGTCGGGGACCCCCCGCACCGCATAGTCGGACCGACTATTCGGGATAGTCGGCCGACTATTGCAACACTGGCTATGTTCATTCTCTGCACATGTCTATGGTTTACATGCCAACATTCATATCCATAAAGTATAGCAGGTCTCACGGCTGCTTTATAAAACTTTCCTTTAATTTTTAAAGGAATTTTTATCACAGAAAACAACAGATGCTCTTCTCCACTTTAGCCAACCTGCATTTATTCTATTAGTAACATCTCCATCAATTTCCCCATCATGTTGCAGAATAGATCCCAGATATCTAAAGAAATCTCTCTTCTGAATGTTATCGTCACCAATCTTCACCTCGATTCCTTCACCATTGCTTCCATCAAAGGTGCACTCCATATATCCGTCTTAACCCTACTTATAGGAAATCCTTTAGTCTCCAACTCATGTCTCCAGACCTCAAGCTTCTCATTTACTCCATCTCTAGTCTCATCAATTAACACAATATCATCAACAAATAACATACACCAAGGTAACTCATCCTTAATGTGACTTGTCAACTCGTCCATAATCAAAGTAAAAAGAAATGGACTCAAAGCAGAACCTTGATGTAAATCAATGTTGATGTCAAAATATCCAGTCTTCCCAGACGGGGTCCTTGCACAAGATAAAACGCTATCATACATGTCCTTTATGAGGTTAATGTATCAGACAAGTACTTGTCTCTTCTCCAACACTCCCCACAATATCTCTCGTGGGACAGAATCATAAGCCTTCTTCAAATCAATAAACATTATGTGGAGGTTCTTCCTTTTAGCTCTACAAATCTCCATTATTCTCCTCAGCAAATGGATGGCTTCAATCGTTGAGCGACGTGGCATGAATCCGAATTGGTTTTCTTTTACGTTGGAAACTTGCCTCAACCTTCTTTCGATCACACGTTCCTAAATTTTCATAGTGTGACTCATCAACTTGATACCTCTATAATTTGAACAATTTTAAATGTCTCATTTATTCTTATAAAGAGGCACCACGATACTCCTCCAATCTTCAGGCATTTTCTTGCTTCGCCAAATAACATTGAATAGATTTGTAAGCCAAGGCAAACCACGCTCACCTAAAACTCTCCATACTTCTACATGGATGTCATCCGGTCCTACACCTTTCCCGGGTGTCATAACCTTCAAAGCCTCCTCTACTTCCTTTCTTTGTATCCGTCTATAACTTACACGATTCAAGTAACTTTCACTACAAGCTTGATCACCCAAAGTGATGTCTCTATTTCCTGCCCCAATGAAAAGTTTATGGAAGTACTGCTTCCATCTAGTCTTTATATCCTTCTGAGTAACAAGCACATGACCTTCCTCGTCCTTAATGCATCTCACTTGAAAAAGGTCTTTGGTCTTTCTTGCTCTTGTTTTGGCCAACCTGAATATATCCTTCTGTCCCTCCTTAGAGTCGAGATTTTTATACAAAACTTCATAACCTTTTGACTTAGCTTCGCTTACAGCCTTCTTTGCTTCCTTCTTCGCTATTTTGTAGTTTGTGACAATTTCCTCTATTCTATCCTTAGACATAGCTTTAAAGCAAGCTCTTTTTATTTTTTGCTTAGGAGTATAAATAAAAAATATTTTTTTTGCTAAAATTCACCCGATCGTTACAACGACGATAGTTTCTTCTTTTAGAGCTATCAGGTTGGGGGTTTTTCACCAACCCACATCTATCACACGAAACATCCTCCGACCCTAACAACTGCCCCCTACACTCTTTGGCGAGAATCTTGTCGAGTCTGAATAGCCAAAGAAAAATCTTAAATTTCATCGGCATCTTGCTTCTCCATATCATTCATATATCCATGCCAACCTTGTCATCCAAGTCCTCCCGATCCTCCGCGGAGAACCAATACGCCTTCTTCACTGAAAATCTTCCATCTCACCATACATAGTGATCTCTACCACCCGTCGGTCTCTCCAATTACGCCAACTTCACCTCTAGGACCATGAAGTCCTCCATCCTTTATTCCGAAAACTCCGAGGAGAACACCGAAGACCACGATCCCTGCTCCCAGACCTTCTGCACCACCACCTCGTTATCCGTCGCTTATTGCAATAGCCGCGGGTATCGCTCCCCCAATGCCCTTCTCCCGTCCAATCATCCTGCCAAAATCGAAATCCTGCTCCTATCCCAAGAGTGGGTCTTATCTTAACAATTAACTCTGGGATGACCTATGTAATTCCCCTTATGTAAAGCATCCTATCCCTATGTAATATAAAGGGACACAGAATTAGATGCAATTAATCAATTAACATTGTTAGAGTTATTTTATTGCTGGATTATATCTCTTTATTTATTTATTGAGTCATATAACCCTTCTAGATCCTTTGTGTGTTTTCTCTTTTTGGTTCTTTAGGGTTTCATGCTATATAAAAAATCCTGGACCTCTTGAACATGACAAGTCATTCACTCTTTCTCCATATGGTATCATAGCAACGGTCCTAGATCGAGGCTTATACCTAAGACCCACTACCTCCACCAGCCTCTATACTACTTGAGTCTTGCACAGATATTTCTTCCTCATATAAGGGTCCTGTGTGGAGCTTCGGTGGGTTCCCCATCGCTACCCTCATGCCGTCCTGCCCATGCACTGCCCAACGTTGCACATGTGCTACTTAACGCTGCAGGTGCTGCCCATGCATTACCCAATGTTGGAAGCATTGCCCAGGCGCTACCAAGCAATGCCTAGGCATTACCCAACGTTGCAAGCTCCACCTATGCGCTACCTAGCATCGCATGCAAAGCCCATGCACTACCCAACGTCGCCCATCGCTACCCAATGCTGCCCTAGCATTGCCAGTAGCCCTTTTAGGGTCATGCGATGCTGCTAGCTGTCCTTCTATGGTTATCAGAGGTGCAACCAGCAACTTGGGATGTCGCTAGTTGATCTGTCCAGACCTATTGAAGTTTCTATCTCTATGAACATACCTATTGAGGGTCCTCCTAGTTGCAGTTGATATGTACAACACTTGCGTTGGGATCTTTGAACGACAAAGAGGGTGCATGTGCTCTAGTGTCACTCCCCTAAATTCCGTGACGAGAATGATCATGCAGACATGGTAGTAGATGCACAAGAATGATCGATGAAGCTGATTTTAGGAGAAGTTTAGAGCGTACGGGTAGCACAGAGGTTATCCACAGAGTCTTGAAAGTTCAACCGTACATGACAATGGAGAAGCGTCACAGAGGAAACTAGCTTGGTAGCAGAGTCTCGTGCAACTTGTAGTAGCGCGAGCACAACAAGTACAGACAACAATGCAAGATACGACAGTGGATGTATGCACGGTACATATGCAAGCGCAACAAGACGGTATACAGTGAATCGGTACAACGCGGTACTATCACACATGCGTACACACAAAGGCACACTGTATCGATAGTGATGCATGATGGTCCAAGGAGGCATGGGGCATTGCAAGTGTTGAGTATGAGCGTTGTCGAGCATGCGTACGGGATTCGTATGGATGCCATAATAGCGAAGTTCTGGCGGACTTCCCTTTTGCATGTGGAGTTTTAAGGAAGGCTATACCACACGAGGGTCTGGTAGCCGCGGGTTCCCTTTGGCACAAGGTCGGTTCGGTAGAACTCAGTGAAATATGGCATTGAAGCGCGAGTGTGCTGATGACTGGGCGTTTGATATAGCGTCAACCGTACGAGAAGATGAAAGGACAACAAGAGTATCGAAGAGACGAGAAGCGAAGGGTTGCTGTGGAACGTGAAGGATTGTCATAGAGCTTGAGGAGTCTTAAGTCTTTATTGCCATTATTGTAAATATAATAATGAGTGTCTCTGGGATTGCCTTGAGTCTCGTATATAAGGATGGGTGTTGACTCATTTGTAAACACACCACAATTCACTCCAAAACGAGTCTCCCCTTCTAATAAGAAAAGAAGCTTTATGCCTGTGCTTGTGTTATTGTTTGGCTGAGTTCTTGAGCGTGTTCTTGAGAGTGTTCCTGAGCTATTTGTAGAGTCGTGCTTGTGTTGGAGCGTCAGTACGTGAGCAAGTGCAAGTTCGACAATAATTAGAGCATGTCCGTGATCGTTCTACTCAAGAAGGCTTGTTAGCTACGGGTTAGCTAACACTACACATGTCGAAATTGATAGTGCGATTTTGTCCCTGTGACAGTTGGTATCGGAGCTGAAGGCCATACCATTCGTTGGCACGAAGTTGGTATCGGAGTATAGGAGCACATCACAAAGTCTGGTTGGTGCCAAGAAAGCGGGCAAAGCTAAGAGCGACTATTGGTGCAGTCGATCGTGGGAGCAAAGGAACTTGCTGGTGCAAGTTCATCTTCTATCAATGGAGCGAAGGTGGTGGATGTTATCGAGCGTATTGCAACACTGGAGCAAGTAGTGGCGGAGATGGAGTCCACCATTGGGACTCATGCTCACCTCATCGCAAGCCTGGAGGATCGTGCATCAGAAGGATCAGATGTTGATGACGAGTCTCAACTTCTTTTGGAGCAGATCAAGTCCTTGGAGGACAAGCGAGAGACGTTCAACATGATAGTGGAGGATTTATGTAGTGAGATCTCCGTCATCAAAAAGGCGATAGTGAATAATGGGAGTTACACGGAGGTGCAGCGATCGAAGGTACCTGAACCTAAACCCTTCACAGGTACTCATGGTGCGAAAGATTTGGAGAACTTCCTATGTAACATAGAAGTGTACTTTTAGGTGACCAAGACGAGAGAAGTCAGGAAGATGAGCTTGGCCTCGATGTACATGTAGAGTGACACTAAATTATGGTGTAGGAGTCGTGCAACAGACGATGCGAGATCGAGGTTCTCCAGGTGGAATGATCTAGTCATGGAACAGAAGGCGGTCGAAGAATACTATGTGGGTTGCACGAGAAGTTCTTCGACACTTGATGCAAACACACACTGTTCGTGAGTACATGATGCAATTTACGTCTTTGCTGCTAGACATTAAGGGCATGCCAGAGGAAGACAAACTGTTCAACTTCACGATCGGGTTGCAAAGCTGGGAGCAAGTGGAACTACGGAGATAGGACGTGAAGGACATGAATTTAACAATCGTGGTGGCAGATGCGTTAGTCGACTTCGGAGCCCAACCATGCCACAACGCGGAAGAGAAGGATTTCACCAGCTAGCTTAATGTGCAGTCGAAGGATAAGGGTAAAAGCGTTGTCCAGGAGTTACTAACTGAGAAAGGAGAGTACTCCAAGAAGAAGGAACAACCCAAGAGCAAGGGATGCTTCATCACCCAAGAGCAAGGGATGCTTCATTTGCAACAGACCGGATCAGGCGCGGGAGTGCCCAAAGAAGAAGAGGCTCAACTCTCTTCGTACGGACGAGGAGGAAGGAGAAGAAGAAGGTATGTACGCTTGGGAGCAATTAGTTCTATGAGCAAGGTACGCCGCATGACACTTCAAATCGAATCTTCGAACTCGATGAAGGGAGGGAACTTTACCACAAAGAACTTTGGAGGTGCCAAGGTTCGATCGAGTACGCACAAGAGTGCAAAGGTGTGTGCTGAGCACCAACGTGTGCGTCGAAGCCACACAATGAAAGCCGCGGATAGGAGAACATCAGTTCATGACAAGGTGATGCGTAGTTTTGGAGGGCGATACACCATGGACAACAGGATAGATGTCCATGGGAGTAGAGGGTAACGAACCACACCGCCAATAATCTTACGAAAGGCAAGATACCGAAGATGCTCGGAGCGTAGGAAGTGCTCATCTCCCAGGATACAGGGATACCCATGAAGAACGATCGAGATCAACAATGAGTGAGTGTGGAGGCGAGAGTACTCCCCGTGTGGTGCTGGATCTGCCACACACCAACGATGAAGATGTTGGATCCATGAAGGATATACCGAGGACAAGAGCTGACGAGGAAGCTCCACTTCTCAAGACAAAGACCAAGTCATGGAGAGATGCAATGGTTCGTCAAAAGATCAGGTGTGAGAAGGGAGGTGGTGTATACTTGCACCATCAGTCCAATTGAGCAGCATTGGGAAGTGCACAATGGATGGAGGATCGTGACGGAACACCAGCTGAGGAAGGCATGCTCGGTTGAGGACAACTGATTCTTAAGGTGGGGGAGACTAGCCATACCCTCAAATTCCGTGATCAAGAATGATCGTGCAGATATGGTAGCAGATGCATGAGAATGATGGATGGAGCTGATTTCAGGAGAAGTCTAAATTGCATCGGTAGCACATAGATTATCCACGGACTCTTGAAGGCTCAACCGTACGTGACAATGAAGAAGCATCACATATGACACTAGCTCGGTGGCAGAGTGTCGTGCAACTTGTAACAGTGCGAGCACAATGAGTACATGCAACAATGCAAGACCTAACTGTGGATGCACGCAACAATACATACGCGAGCGCAGCAAGGCGGTATGCAGTGATCAATACAATGCGGTATGATCGCACAAGCGTATGCACAAAGGCACACGGTATCGGTAGTGATGCGTGGTGGTCCATGGAGGCATGGAGCATTGTAAGTGGCATGGAGCATTGTAAGTGCTGAGTACGAGTATTTCAAGTATGCTCGGTAGTACGTGTACGGGAGTGGCTTGGAGGCCATGATAGAGAAATTTTGGCGGACTTCCCCTTAGCACGTAGAGCACTAAAGAAGGATTTACCGTACGAGGGTCTGGTGGCTGTGGGTTTCCTTGACACAAGATCGAGTGTTTGACGTCACTAGGTGAAATATGGCAAAGCTACATTAGCAAAGCATTGGTATACGAGTGTGTTAATGACTGTACGGTTGATGTGACGTCAATCGTGTGAGAAGACGAAAAGATAATAATGGAGTCGAAGAGATGATAAGACGAAGTGTTGCTGGGGAACGTAAAGGGTTGCCATAGAACTTGAAGAGTTTTGAGTCTTTATTATCATTATTGTGAATGTAATAATGAGTGTTTGCCTTGTGTCTTGTATATAAGGAGAGGTGGTGTCTCATTTGTAATCACATCACTCCCAAGGTTCATAAATGCGGTATGCGGTATTCGTTCAGTCATGCGGTCTAAAGTGAGTAAGTGGATATGCGGAGGAGTATATTGGGGTATATACGGTTTATAATATTTTAATTTAAAATATTATAAAATAAACAACAAAATATGACTATATAAAAAAGTTGATGATCTAATAAATCTAGAATCAAAATTTTCAAATAAGATAATATAATCAATGAGATATATAAGCATGATAGTATAAATCGATTATTTTTTAGTGTGTATTTTGAATTTATTGCATATCTATACATATACAAATTTGGATTCAACATGGAACACATGAATTCTATAAGAAAACCTTTAATGTATATATAAATCCTATAGTAACAAAAGCTAAAGAATAATCATAGGTGTACAAATCATACACCCCAAATTATACACACATATGTATCTCGAAGGGATAAAACATGTTGGCATGAAATATAGGAGAAAATTGTATTTGCGTATAAAATTTATTAGAAGCACAAAAATGTAAAGTGCCATACTGTTAGTCAATTATTTCATAATTTATTTGAAGAATTAGAATGTATTTAACTAGATAGAAAATTCAAAAACTAGTAAACAATTCATTAATAAGTGTTGAGACCCACGGGAAAAATGGATATGAGAAAAATACCGTAAATTATATTCCCAAATGCAACATATACGAGAATAATGAAAAGAGACGTCAATGTAAATGATAATACACGAGTTGCTTGGAATAAAATCGAGTTAATGTGCTATCAATATGTCATGGATTAACATGAATCCTATCAGAATTGCGGCCGCATATGTGGCCGCATATGCCGTATATTTGAACCGCATATGCGTTTTGACCGCATATGGCATATGCGCTTCGGTCAAGTGACTGAATATGCATATGCGGCCGCCAAGGAAGGAAATATCGGTATTGATATCGTTTCGATACAATGTCGATACCGATATATCGCCGATATATCGACGCATATCGCCGAAGCCCGGTATCCACCAAGGCATTTTCTCCTGTTGATATCCGATATCGTCCATATCAGCGATATATCGGTGACCTGTCGATACCGATATATCGCCGATATATCGACGATATATCGCGATATGGCGATCCCTGGCGGCCGCTGGACCGCATTTCCGAACACTGATCACACCACATTACAAACCACTTCAGAGCGAGTCTCCCCTTCTAATAAGTGAAGAAGCTTTGTGCCCGTGCTTGGGTGATTGTTTGGTCGAGTTCTTGAGCATTCTTGAATGTGTTCTTGAGAGTATTCCTAACTCCTAAGCGATCCGTAGAGTCATGCTTGTGCTTGTGTTGGAGCGTCGGCACATGAGCAAGTGTAAGTTTGAGAAGAGTTGGAGCGTATCCGTGGCCGTTCTACTCAGGAAGGATAATTAGCTATGGGTTAGCTGACGTCACACAAGTCAAAATTGATAACACGATTTTGACCCTGTGATACCTAATATCATGCGAGTTTAAAGCTCTACTACAATCTTTTGATCTCTCTATCATACCATGATGGCATCAAATCCTATTGAAACCAAATCCCTATACAATATGTCTCTATGATGGTACATGGTACCTCTATCAAAATCAAGGGTACACATAACTACGTCCTTTGGTCTCGTGCTTTCAAAGTGTTCGTCGGTAATTAGGGGACTTCTATCACCCATTTGATGAAGCTTCTGTAGAATTCTACCCTTAGTATGGTTATTTCTACTATGCATCTTGCTTCTACCTCAGATAGTGCAACTCACTCTACTTCTGCCACGACACCAATCTGGATCATTGTCTCCGGTACGTCTATTCACTTGACTGGAGACGATAGTCTTCTGACATCTTTTCAACCCTCTTTCACTATGAAGATAGTTCGTATAGCCAATGGTGCCCATTCGCTTGTCACCACCGTTGGGACGATGGGGGTTTCCTCCAAGCTTAGGCTCTCTGACTTTTACTGTGCACCGGATTTTCCTTTGAGCCTATTATGAGTTCATAAGCTATGCATTAAATTGAACTGTTGACTTATTTTTGATGAGGATTATTGCTATTTTCAGGACATACAGACTATGCAGATTCTTGATGGGGGACATGAGAAAAATGGTATTTACTGCCTTGATATCCCTGTTTCTACCTTTGCTAGTACAACCTCCATTTCCATTGATCCGTTCCTATGACATTTGTGGTTAGTTCACTCCTCTGCTAAAGCTCTCTCCCAGATGTTTCTTGTACTTGCCTCGCTGAAATTGTTTGTGCGAAGCCTGCTTGTTCGGAAACCATCACAGTCATCCTTTCCACCGAGGACCGAGCTATGTCGATATGTCCTTTCTCTTTAGTCCATTGTGATGTTTGGGATCCCTGGCCGATCCGTACTGCTGGTGCTCATAGTTATTTTGCTGTCTTCATGGATGACTATAACATGTCTTCTTGGGTCTATTTACTCAAGGAACAATCAAATATCGGCAAACTCGGTCAAGTCCTATTTTATTAGTACGTCTTTCTCTACTTGTTTTCAGACTAAACGAACTGACAATGCTCTTGAGTTTACCCCACGTGACTTGGTGTCTTTCTTTGCCTTTGAAGGAACCTTTCATCGAACATCCTGTCCTTATACAGTTATACCTCTCAACAGAATGGGACAGTAGAAAGAAAACTTTGCGACCTTGTCGAGATAGCACGTACATTGCTTACTCACATGAAGGTTCCTTAGACCTACTGGGGGAATGCCAATAGAGTCCCTTCTTCTGTCCTAAATGGGGCCACTCCTTTCTCTCTCTTATATTTTCGGACTGCAGATAAATTATCTTCTCGTGCTATCAAGTTTGTTTTCCTTGGCTATTCTCCCACTCAAATGGGATACATGTGCTATGACCTTGCCGGTCATCATTACTACATTTTTGCTGATGTCACTTTCTTTGTATAGACTAGCTACTTTTCTCATGTCAGTGACATACCCTTGGAGCTTCTGCCACCACCCATTATCTACCAAAGGAAACACACTAGTCATTCTTATCCTGTACATTTACCTATTCCTTATTTTCAAGATGATGTGCTATTTTCCAATGTCCCCACCACTACAACCCCTGATGCTTTACCAGAACTCCGTATAGCTCTGTATCAAATAATAAGGCAATGTACTACACATCCTCTGTCACATTTTACTTCCACTGATAGTCTCTCTATATATGGCACGCGATTTGTTGATGCTCTTATGGTTATGCCATTCCACGCGATCAATACAGTGCATTAGAAGACCATGGTTGGTGGATGAGGAAATGGACACACTCACATCCAGGGACACGTGGGATCTTGTGTCGTTTTCTACATACGTTAAGCATGTTGTTTACTGTTGGGTCTTTACAACCAAAAGAGTCTCCTTACGGTTCTATTGACTTGCTATAAGGCCAAGTTTGTGGCAAAGGGATTCAATCACACTTTTGGAGCAGGCTATTTTGAGATGTTTTCTCCTGTGACTATTATGGTATCGATTCGTACTATTCTCCCATTTACAGCCAACAAGAATTGACCAATCTTTTAGCTTGATATGCAGAAAGCCTTTTTATATGGTGACCTTGAAGAGGTTGTCTATAGGATGCAACCGTCGGGTTATTTCGTCGAGGAGGAACGTGTATGCCGACTCCATTAGGCAATCGATGGCCTTGAAGCAACGTTTATGAGCTTGGTTTTACCTGCTTGCTATTAAGATCAACTCTCTTGGCTACCATAAGACGATATCTGATTATATAGTGTTCATTAGACGACGATCCACTGATACTATGACACTGGCTATCTATTGGTGATGATGAAGCTATCATTCTAGAGACTAATGCCTTTCTCTAGAAGGCATTTGCCACCGAGGACCTTGATCAACTCCGATACATGGTATTGAGGTGATACACACTGCAGAAGGATTAAATCTATCACAACGGAAATACTGCTTAAATATTCTTATAGAGGATGGTTTACTTAGATGCAAACCATCTGGCATCCCAACAAAGTTGCGGAAGCATGCTATATTCGCGAATCATGATTTTAAGGATACTACACGACATGGAAGCCTACTGGGAAGATTAATCTACCTTACTATTACCGGTCTTGATATTCGTACGTTGTGAGTAGAGGCAACCGACATATAGAGAGACCTCTTTACAATCATTAGTAGGATGTTCTTCTGATCAGTGTTCACAAAAGCGGCCCGTGCGGCCGCATATGCGGCCGCATATGCGTATGCGGTGCCCTCAGCGCACTGCTTTCCTGAAGCCCCCCATTATGCGTCCTGTGCACTTATGCGGGCCGCATATGCGGGCTATGCGGCCGCATATGCAGTCTGTGCGACCGAATACACATTATTTATTTATTATTTTATTTTTTTAATTTGTGCCATGTTTTGTTGTGTTATTTGTGTCATGTTTTCCTTACTTTTGCATGTATGCCTACCAAGCATTCCATGACTATTTAAATCCATTGTCAAAGTAGTTGTACTGCGAGATTGGAGTAAACACGTAAGGAAGAAAAGGAATAATATACTAATAATTTAGCAAACTAATTTAGTCAACTAATAGTTATTATGAATGCAATATATTATATGTAATAGTTCTGTGCTTTTGATGGAGGATCA